>JAJEJO010000207.1:1272067-1352347 GCA_020662805.1 Glaucomys volans
AAGAAAGAAAGAAAGAAAGAAAGAAAGAAAGAAAGAAAGAAAGAAAGTCAGTCAGGCCTGGAGATAGGACTGTCCTGGCAAAAATTTTGGATCTGAAGCATCCACAAGGGTTGAGGTGGAGGGAGGGACCAGGATCAACCCTGCACAGACTCTGGGTTCTATAGATAGACTCAAACATATATCCGCAAGTGCACAGATGCATAGATACATCGATTAGATAGGACAAGTGATAAATAGGTGATAGATGGAGGATAGATAATAGATGATGCATTAATAAAAATATTGATGGAAATGTATATGAATCCATATGTAACTTAAATATCTATCTACAGCTACATAGATATATAGTATTATCCATCTCAGTAGCAAAAGCATTCAAATGTCCTGATCTTAGTTTCTAAACAGAATTCTCCACTAAAAGAAACCATTGCTTATTTGAGGAGTGTCCAATTCCAGAGCAGGAACAGGTAAAGCATAAGATGAACTGGAAATCTTGTGTGCCAGAAAGTAAGAAGCACACAGAAAATGAAGTGATTTGCCAAAACATTGCAGAAGTCAGCTTGGCTGGACTTCACTGACCATGTGTGAGAAATCTGCACACCCAGATAAACAGTGAAGATAGTGGATATCAACTTATTGAATCATACAGAAAATGATATGGACCAATTTAAAGATAAATTTAAACATAATTTTGTTTTCACTAATATAAATCAAAAAATAAATGTTTGAAAAGCAGAATATTTAAACAATTTCACTTTATTGCTCCATACATATTCCCTGAGAACTTAGTGGCTTAACACAGCAATAAGCATTTTCATTGCACTGTTTCTGTAGGTCAAGAATTCAGCAGTCACTTACCCCGATGGTGGTTCTGGGTCTTGTGGGTCTCCAGTGCAGTCCTGAGGTTGCCCAAAGACTTAACTGGGGCTGAAGGATGGACATCCAAGATGGCAGGAGTCCTCACCATGTAGACCTCTCGATGTGCACCTGTTCAAAGGCTGCTTGAAAAACCTCACAATGTAGAACCTGGCTTCTCTGGCGCACAAGATCCAATAGAGAACAAGGCAGAAACTGCTGTGTCTTTTGTGACCTAGCCATGGGAGACACACACACTGACCCTTCTGCAATATCCTATGGTTCATGCAGGTAGACCCTGCTCCTTGAAAGAGGAACCACATAAGAGCATCATTATCAGTGATGGAGGACACAGGGGACCATCTTGAAAGGTCTCAACCATAGTCTCAAAGTAGCTACCTACAGAATGTCACAAAGCAGGAATACAGAGGGAAAACAGTATCAGCACAGTGGAGGAGCCCAAAAGACAACACTCCAACAGGTAGTCAGAGTAAATATCATCTGTAACAAGATGCCCTGAAATCACATGGAAACCGGTAGGTGGCAATAGGCATAATATGGCATCTTCTCTGGGATAATGCCACCAAAGAAGCACAAGGCACTTCCATTCACCAACATCAAACACATGTTGAAGGCTATCCTACAGGATCACTGCCCTGTGTTCTTCAAACTGAAAAGGTCATGAAAGTTAAGAAAAAGTGAAGAAATTCTCCACATTTGAAGAGAACAGAGACTTAAAAAATCAATGCAATGCAAAATTCTGGACTGGGTCCTTGAGCTATC
Source organism: Glaucomys volans (assembly GCA_020662805.1). Taxonomy (NCBI): domain Eukaryota; kingdom Metazoa; phylum Chordata; class Mammalia; order Rodentia; family Sciuridae; genus Glaucomys; species Glaucomys volans. The sequence goes on from JAJEJO010000207.1 coordinate 1,273,706, forward strand.
AAAGACATTCTTGGACCAACAGGAAAAACTCAAAGGGGTCTTGAGCCTGAGATGTAGGAATGTATGTGTTAATCCCTGATTTTGACAGTGGCGTGTAGAAGAAAGGTCAAGACTTGTATAATATATTTTTGTGAATTTTTGCACACATAAAATTTTAGGCCTGTTCTTGAGGGCAACCTCCTGTTAGGTGGTTCAAAAGGATAAAATTTTGTGATTCTGATGTGAAAGTTTTGTAAGAGAATAAGATTGCTTCAACTTTTTAAAAAAGAGGCAAAAAGAATTACCCCAAGGTAATCTGATGAATCACCATTTAGCACAACTACTTTGAAAATAAAAATTGTTATCTAGCACTTTGCCTTGAGTTTCCTTGTAATGGTATAATCTAGCTTCATTTTTGCTGTGCCTCTTTCTTTTTTAACTTTTACTTTTTTATTTAGATGTACATGACAGTAGAGTGTATTTTGACATATTATACATACATGGAGTAAAACTTCTCATTCTGTGTTTGTACAGGATGTGGAGATTCACTGGTTGTGTATACATATATCAACATGCGTAAGTGATGTTCCAATTCACTCTACTATCTTTCCTATTCCCACCCTCCCTCCCTTCCCTTCAATCCCCTTTGCCTAGTCCAAGAAACTTCTATTCTTCCCACAGCCTCCCTTATTGTGTGTTAGCATCTGCATATCAGAGAGAACATTTGGCCTTCAATTTTTTGGAATTGGTTTATTTCACTTACCACAATTCAGTCTTGAGTTCCATCCATTTATTGGCAAATGTCATACTTTCATTCTTCTTTATGGCTGAGCAATATTCCATTGTGTATATATACCACATATTCTTTATCCATTCTTCTGTTGAAGGGCTCCTAATGTTTGTGTGCCTTTTCTTTCATTGATTCTTGACTGATCTTGAGAGATTTTACTTTATGTATATGTAAGAAATTAGCTATTGAAATTCTGCATTAATTCTGATGTCACTTGCAGTGTTATAGTTGCCTGTTTATTTCTCTGAGCCTTGTAATTTTTTGCTTCTCATAGAAAAAAAAATCAACTCATTCTTTTAAATTTGCATAATTCTCATGTTGTTTCTAGTTTAATAAAGACATTTCTAAATGTGAGCTTTACTTGGAATACAACACGTTTGAAACATATTATTATAGTTTATTTCCACCTTACGTACAATTGCAGTTGCTGTTTTCTCAATGAACCAGTACTAGTATATTTTTTTCCCGAGATTTTCCAAATCTGTTCCTTTTTTGATAATTGCTAGTTTATTATAGCTAAGGAATGTTTTCTGCATATGATCTCTGCTTTGGAGTATTTGTTCTTGTTTTCTTAAGTTTAAGATTTGTTTATATTCCAAAATTATTTGGAAAGAAAGTGTATTCTCTTTACAGAAATTCTTTACTCTTAATTTACATGTTTATCTTCTAGACTTGTCAGAAAAGGAGAACTTTCCCTATGATTATTAAAAGTTTTCCTCTAACAGTTCTTGTTGATGTTATCAGATTTAGTGGCTAAATATTCTTAAATTAGTCTATTTTCAATGCTGGGGATTGGACACCAGAGCCTTCTGCATGCTAGACAAGTGCTGTACCACTAAGCCACATCCCCAAGGTACATATTTTTGCCTTGAATTCTACTTTTTTCAACATATTTAATTAATGTATTATTTTACTCACATGTGAATAGTATATAGTTCCTAATTTCTTACCTTAATTTCTGTTTTGTTTTCTTTGATCTCTTTGTAAATGATATGTTTCTTATTCAATATCAGAGAATTATATTTTAAAATCACAAAAACAAATACAATTGGTACCCCTTCTCAGTCCTCATTCCTATCTTCAGCTTGCTTAGTTTAATGCCATCTCACTATTAGCCATTATACTTTTCCAATTGTTTGATACATGTTCTTTCCATAAGTTCTTTTTTTCTTCAGTTACTTTGAATTAATGAAACTGTTTTTGTAGTCTACAAATATATGCATTATCTTTAAAACCCTTTGTTCTACATCAAGAATATGAATTCTTTGTTCTTTAATCACTCATTTCCCATTAACACACTTACTTGCAAGTTCTGTTGAAATAACCAGATCTATTGATCCATGTGGTCATCATCAATATCTCTACATGTTTCTTTCCTTTGAAAAATTATTTGTATTAATGTTAATTTTTATTTTTACATTGCATTTGCATACTTAAAATATATAGATTAAAACAAATAAATGTTAATTATACTTATATTCACATTAAAACGTGTGTTGATTTAACAACTTTTTTAGAGCAACTTAGGAATTCCATTAATCAAACAATGATATTTCTTCTTTTTCATCTCATCCATTCTCCAGCTCAGCATTTTGATATATTCTGCTCTCAAACTGCTCAGAACCTCCCTTTCCTTCTCTGTTACCATTGGGTTTGAGGGTAATTTCTGCAAACCATGACTGTCTCTTTCTAGTGAACAATCAATAGTCTAAATTCAGAAATCAGGTTTTAAATCTAAATGCAATATTTATTAAACTCCCATTATTTTGTTTTGATAGAGGCAATATCTAAATTTTGATAATATAAATTTTAGATGCTTACTGTTTTGTTGTTGTTGGTGGTGGTGGTGGTTGGTTGATTGGTCTAAGGAATATTTATATTCCTTAAAAAAACCTCTTTATTTTGATGCATAAATTAAGATTGGGAACAATCAGAGGAAATTTTGGAATCTAAATAATTGTACATTAGGAACGCTGTACTAATAGTTATGGTTGTGAACATCTAATGACGTGATTGTTTAGACTATTATTTACATAACAATGGTTCAATATGTACAAGAGGTGTTTGGAGTTTGGTTCCCATTTTTTCAAGACACAAATCAATCTCCAAAAGCAACATGAGTTCTGCGACTTCAGAATGAGTCCTCATTTACAACATTGCACACCTTCTTACAGACTCAGGGTTCCTCCCTCCTCGTCTGTAGAAAGATAACTGCTTTCATCCAGTTTAGCCATGTGCAGTGAATTTTTCAAAGATCCTGCTAAAGTCCATCAGGTCATGGCTAAGAACGAAGGGAAAATTCATAGTGTCTCAATGTTCTTTTATTTCTTTGGGGTCCTGCTGTAGAGCTAAGAAAGACAGCCACCAGGAAGACAGAGGCAGTAGTAACTCCACATCTGGGCTGTGGGTAGCCACCAAGAAGTCCCTTTGCCAAGTCTCCCAGAAGGCTGGATCCATGACCATTGACTGCACTCGCCCCTGACCTTGCCTTCTGTTTTTACATCCAGGATTTAAAACAGCCCGAGCTGATCAGAGCTGCAGCTGCCTATGATGTTGTTTGAAGACCACATCCTGAAGGGCACCCTCTTAATTCATGGATCCGCTGTTCAACAAGTAGTCATCGGGCCTCTACTAAGCATGAGGTTCTCAGAGCTCACGACAGTGCTTGGGACTTTGCTGTCGCTGTTGTTGAGCACTTATGCATGGACAGGATTATTGCTAGAGGACTCCACTCCTCTTTACCAAATGGTATTCCCCTTTCCAGAAACCCAAAGTAACGAAGACCTCACTTCTTGTCTATACGAAATGAATTCCTGGGGTGAATCTGAATCACACTATGTGCAAGGACCTGGTAGAATTTTCCAAAACCAACAGTGTATTCTTGGCTCCCTGATATGGGGTCCTGAATCTTCTCCAACTTCTAGCAATGAGGTCTTATGGGTGTGTGCTGAAAGTTGGAGCTCAGTTGAGTTGGAAAAACCAACGAGGTTACCGGGAGGGCTAAGCAAGAAACAAAAACTCTGTACCAGAATCACAGAATTTTTCGCTTCCCTACAGTTGACACCAGAAGTCAGCTGGGGTTCTCTGTCTTCCCCTGAAGCTCACAGGAGAGCCACCATGCTGTCTTATCGCACCGCAGTTTTGCATAGGTGTTTCTGGAGTGATCAACCAGGAATGAAGACGAGGTCAGGAGCCGCAGCCAGAACCCCCCACACTTCCCAGAGTTCTGCAGTTCCCCTGGTCTTGCTCCTACTTTGCCTCCTTGAGGTTGGAGGGTACTAGATTCGCCTGAGTAATTCCATCCACTAAATGCCTCTGTGGATCTTTTCTCAGCCTTGCTGACAGTCACTTATTTTTTTATGATCTGTTCTTATTTATCCTATATTTGCCAGATGTCTTTAAAGTGTCTGGCTTTTGAGATCACACTTCTTCATTTGTTAGGGATTTTAGGCTTTTTTTCTGATTTTTAAATTACAGGGTCATTTTTATAAGAAGAAGAAAGGGAAAAAAAATGGACTCAAATTATCATCTTCAAGCATAGACCTCTTCTGAGACTTGACCTGTGCCCCTTTCTCTGGGAGTTCCAACGAGTTTGGGATATATAAATATCACTCTCCTTTCTGATGTGCAAATATCAGATCCACTGGATCTCTGCTCCTTGCCAAGCCAGAACTCAAGGGATCCTGTTTTAACCATCATACAGTATAGCTTAAAAATGTTTTGTTACTTTCTCCATTTGGTGAAATACAGACGCTATTATGCAAATACCCTTTATCTGAATAGTTTCCCTTTTATAGTTAGGTCTTAGCCACGGGTTCCTGGTCCCTCCCCAACATTAACAAGGATCCTCAATAAAGTAGAAAGATCTACTGTAATTTGATTTTTCCTCCATCTCTCCACTCTTTCCCCAGTCCTACGGGATGTCTGCTTCTGACCTTCTTACAGACCTGCGAAGCAACAGAGGAAATCTACTTTTCAGTGGGGAGGCTGTTTGGGGAAAGAAGCTGAAGACTGCCATCTGAAATACTGAAGAAATGGAGCAACAGGTACACCAGACCAAGCAGGACTAGAGATCAATAGCCAAGAGAAAAGGGAATTCAGTAAAATTCCCAAAACAAAGGGCCCCAGAATGAAGTGGCATAGCACATATAGCATAGCAGAGCCATGTTGTGACGGGAATGGGAAAATCCAAGCTGTATCAGAGAACAGGAGGAAATGGACAAGGAAAGGCCATGCAAGAGAAGGGACCGGGGTTTGAGATCCAGGGTCCTCAGACAACATGAAGAAGATGGCACTGAGCCTCAGCCCTGTTTTTGAAGTCTGTTCCAACCTTTCCTGTGGCCAGGCCACCATGCACAGGCGTCTGACATTTCCTGCACTCTGCTAACGAGCTGACTGCTCTCTCACTCATGCCCCTTCATTACAAAATCTGTAAGTCAACTACTTTGTCACTTGTTCAAACAGTAGCAGACACTCCCCAGACACCCATCCGTACGTACGAGATGGCAGTAAAGCATTTGTTTGATGACTAAATCTTTTATGTCCTATTAAATTCCAGTTTGCATTTTTTAGCAATTCCTCTTTGTAATTCAATGTATTGATCAAAAAAGCGGTTTCTGTCTGTTGAGAGAAATGGAACTACACGTCTGGCTTCTGTTTGTTTCTGTTTCTTAATGTTTTGTACTTTTGCATTATTCATGTACCCAGAGGCTCTGTGTGACGGCCACATTTTTATAAATCCCCCAAATAAATAAGTAATAGCCTATTTGGAAAAGCTACTTTGGTTTACCTGCAACTTTGGCTGCTGGTGTCTGATAAGTCACATCTAGCAACTCAAGCCAAGGGGCAGCAATTGCAGTGTCTCCTGTCAGGCTTCAAACATTATAAATAAAACTTGTACCCACCCTGCACAGGTTAAGTTTGATGTGAATATCACCACACAGAATCTCCGTTGAGGTCACCTTCTTGTCTTCACTGAGAAATCCAGTTCACTCATAAATCGATGCAACGCATAGATATTTGAATGATAAATGAGCTTAAGAAAGACTTTTTAAGAAAAACCGAAGACTTTTTTGTTGTTGTTAAAAAATAAGCTTGTTTACAAACATTTGTCCTGCGATCCTTATGGTTAATAGATATTGCCAGGATATTTGGCAAGGGTTGATTCATTTTGGCAAATGAAGGTAGAAAGAGAAGATAGTTTTCCTGATTGTACTCGCCCTGATTTTTGTTACTGGAGAAAGGAAAGAGGACTCAAATTTTCCTTTGATCCAATCTGTATTCATCTAATTATTTGGGAACTTGTTCAACTCAGCATTAACCGAGGCACACCTGAGAGTGTCTTGTGCAACAAGCTCTCCTCAATCATCGCCCTGCAAAGCAGCATCTCTCTGTGAAAGACCCTGAATGCAGTTCCAATATTATTTCATTATGTGACCTGCAATAATAAAGCTCATTTAAAACGATTCACACGACATGAAGATAGTCCCTTCTTTGCAATCTGTCTTGTGTCCTTTAATTACAAGGGCAAGTCTCCATGACAACTGGCTCAGCAGGAGCATGGCTGTGCAGCCATTTCTGCAGTTCTCCTAAACTTGGTGATGTCAGGAAGACTTGGGCTTCTGGATTTTTCTGTTGTCCTCTCTTCCAGGATGCTCACTTTATAAAGCACGTTCATGCACATACCCCTCACTCTTCTCTTTTGTGGTGAAACGCATTAAACTTTCTCTTAGTTTCACTTTGGCTTAAGATCAATATTTCGACTAAATTCATATCTTTGATATATAGCGTTTCACTAGGAGAGTATAAGAAGCCATATATTATTTTGCTCTTAAGAAAAATGGGAATCTGATCTGGAGATTACCTGCTAAGCGGTTGTGAGGATTTATTTGAATTCCCCTAAGAACCTGTTAGTGTATAATTTGTTGTACAGGATTTATGACCCTCCCAGGAGATTTCATTCACTGCATAAGAACATTTCCCTGACATGTCAAAGATGCACCACCGTGCTGGGATTTTTGCGTATTCATGATGAGGCTGCCATAGTTCTTCTCTTGAAAACTTGGCCATTCCACAAAGACCAGCCTCAGACCCGGGCCAACATAGACCCCCAGGACACCTTCCTTGTTGCAGAGCTCATTCCCCATTCAAATTAGTCGTATTTTAAAATATGGTCCAGATTGGATCTAATTTTTTATTCTCTTAAGTCTCTACAATGAGTTTTCATTACTACAAAATGGTTTCTGTTTTATTAATTCTGTACTACCTGGTAGTATATTTAATTTCGCCTAATATTTATCATTCAATATGTATTATTTAACACATGTTTTGTAAACATATGCTTCAAGCTAAAAATAAGAAAAATTGGTGATTGGTGTGGTTTTATTGGTTTGGTTTGGTTTGGTTTGGTTTCCCCCATCTTTCTTTGAGAAACATGCTCCTTGGTCTAAAGCAGAGTCAAATCTCATTAATTCAAAGAAGAGTTTTGTAACCCCTAATTGTGAGGACAAGAGCTAAGCAAAACTAGATCTTTGTATCCACCATCAGATTAAAAACAAAACTCAACTGCCTAAGCTTGGTTAACAACATATATAATGTCTAGCCCTCTAGTTCAGCTGCCTTCCAGCAATTTGAGAGCACACAGACAATAATTCCTAAAAAGCACTAACTCTGATTATGAAGAGCTATTATTTACACATCGGAGTATCACGTTGTAGACCTAAGACATTAAGCTGTTTACTCCCAAAATACAGCCAAAACTGGTATTCAAAAGACCATTTCTTCCACGTTCTCAGTTTTAACATTTGAGCATTTCCAACATCTAGTTTGGAAAAAAAAAAAATTGCAATTCATTCCCAGTTTCTAGGCACATTAAATGAAATTGTAGTTGGAAAACATGTTTTCAAAATAAATAAATCCTTTAACCTACATCAGAGCCTCCCGAAACTTTTTTCATCAACTCGCCCTTGGAGATCACAGACCTTCTTCCTATGCCTATTTATGTATGTCAGTAAAATAATTCCATAGTTCTTTCAAAATAGACAATGGAAAGTCCTCGCTCTTGTTAGCTTTGGGCCCTGCTTCCCTTTAGAAGAAGCCTCCAGGCTGCACCCACCCCAGACCTCTCCTCTGGCTGGGAGAGGAACTGATCTAAAGGGGTCCAGGACTAAGAGATGGACCTACTCTATTCAGCTACTCTAAGCTCCTGGCTGAGCCCCAGGTTCTCTCACCTGCCTGCCCTGAAGAACAAGTTTCTAGATCTGTGTTCAGCCAAGGCACTACTGTCTCGGGGTCAGCTTTGCTCCTGCAGATTTGGGGAAGGGCAGGGGCAGGGGCAGATCAAAATTAAGGTAACCCTGTGCACGCAGATCTAAGCCAACTTCACCAGTCCAGCCTTTTACAGCAATAAACCTGCCTGTCTGTTTCCCTCTGTTGGGTGTCTGCTTTATTTCCACATTCTTTATAAACTCGAGTAGGAGAAAGTCATTTAATTTATTAGCCCTCAGACTCCAGCATCTTGGTGGTTTCCTCAGAAACCTTGAAGAAAATAGAGAGTGGGAAGGCTTTGTGAGAATAAATGAACTAGGGAATTGAAGGTTTTGACTTAATAAGAGAAAAATTCTGAGATGTCCTGAGTTTAACAAGGGCCAGAGGAAGGGTGGGAGGAGAGATGGGGAGGTTGGTCAGTTGACAGGTCACATACAGACCAAAAAGAACAAAAGATCATTTTATATTCCTGAACGTCTATTAAAATGTTAACTCAAATCCCGTGGGGAACTCCTAGAAGCAACCATCTCCTGCTTGCAACCCCAGCCAGTCAACAATTGCTTCCCCTCTGGACCGTCCTCCTGTCCTCCTATCACACAGCTTCCCCTGCTTGGCCTATCCCAATCTGTGGCCAATGTGGGTTCAATGTAAACATGCCACTGGGAACCAGAGGCAGGGCTCTCCTGCTCTGACGTTTCATTCTCTAAAAAATAGAAACTAGAATAGATTTCACTCAGGTTTCCAGAAACTCCAGGAAGTCCCTTCATATTTAACCTGAACTTAGCACAAATTCATGTGTGTACTTCCAGCCTGAGTCCAAGAGGGAAGCTACCTAAAAGGGGCTGTGCAGGGCCAACAGCAGCACTGCCTGTGAGATGACTCTGCTCCCTGAGGAGCTGATTCTCAGCCCGGAAGAGGCTCCAAAAGAAGGTGCTGAGACCCCACATGGTCAGACAGCGTCACTCCTGTTTCCACAGGCACAGTTCTCCTGGATCACCTTCCAGGATTCCAGAAACTCCCCGCCCCACGACATCTCCCAAGCCATCCAACAGCTCAAAGTCAGGGAGAGCGCCTCCTGCAGGGGATTCAACAGACTTCCCTGGGCTGTGACCACTGTCTAGGCACAGGAGGAAAGGCAGCCTTCAGAAGCATCGCAGTTCAAAAGCAACAGCCTGATCTAATCAAAAAAATCACAGTGTTGCAGTAGCAGATGGTTAGAGGGGGAAAAATGTTATATTTTATTTCCTCAATTTGCCATAGACTAAATATGTCCCCTCGAAATGCACATGTTGAAATCCTAAAGACCAGGGTGTTAGTATCAGGAGGGGGACCTCGGGAGGTGACTAGGTCATGAGAGTGGAGCCCTCGTGCGTGGGGTTAGTGCCCTTATGGAGGAGACAAAGCACTCCCTTGCTCTTTCCAACATGGAGCACACAGCAAGAGCATGGTGATCTGGGATCTCACCAAATGCCACACCAAACACCACATCTGCAGATGCTTTCATCCTCCCAGACTCCCCAGACTCCAGAACTATAAGAAGAAACGTCTGTTGGTCATTAGCCTTTGAGTTCATGGAAATTTGCTAAAGCAGCCCAAATGAACAAAGTCAATTTCCTCATACCAAGTAACAGCAAACCAATCCAATGCAGTGATTTGTTTTATACAGCTTTGTATGTACTGAGGGATTAATATGCTGCAAACTCCTGGTTGAAATGCTTTGCAAGTTATTTCCTTTTGCCCTCAAAAGGAACAGTGCTTCAGGTTTATTATCTCCATTTTCGGTTGGAACTGAGACCACGAGAGATTTAGAAACCTGCCTAATATCAGGCAGAGGATAAGAAAGCAACAGTGCAAAACTCAAACCCGGAAATCACTCCAGGTTGACTCTGCAAGGGAGGAGGTGTGGCGGAGGAGGAGCTCTTGTGTCCAGAGCTTACAAGGTGAGTGGGGATAAAAGAGCTGCAAACTACTCAAGAGCAAGTCATAGCTTAGAGTAATTCTATTCTACACACAATTCTATTCTATTTTCCTATTTTCCAGGAAAATTCAGTCCTAGGAAAAGCATGGTTCAAAACACAATGATAGTATCACTGAATTAAGCATATAGGATGCCAAAACAATACTAAGATTTGAAGATTATATTACTGTATGGGAAATGGTAAATAAGTTTCACAACCATTATGAAAAACAGCAGGCATACTTAGTTCAGAGATTTATTCAGATATGTTGGATAGGTACAAGCTACTTTGAGAAAATTATACAAATACTCAGGATACATTTAAAAATAGAAGACAAAAGAAGCAACAAAACCGAACCTGAGACAGAGGCAATTCTCGAAGGAGAAAGAGCACAAATAGAATAGAAAGGCTATGCACATAAATGCAGAAAATATTCCGGAATTTGAAAACTGAGCATGTAAATGTCAAGTGTTCACTCTTTCCTAGACAAAATTCACAAGACGATTATTAACATGGAAACCTACTTAAACATTTAAATTTCAAGAACTTAAAGAAATAATTTTATAAACATCAGAAAGAAGACGAAAGTGTTTGCCAAGGATGTAAAGTGCAAACTGTTCTCCACAGTGGGCAATGCCAGAAGAAAGAGTATGAGCTATGAAGAAAAGGAACCCATTAATGCTGTACCTAAATTAGTTATCATTCTAATTCAGGAAGAAATGAGCACCTTCTTAAAATACTAATATGCCTAATATTTATTCCCAAAAATGTTTCTGCAGAGAACTTGAAAAGAGGAAGAAGACTTGAAAGAATAAGTCTCACTGGAACAGAAGAGGGTTCTAATATATATTATATAGAGAGAGATGTACAATGATTTACACACATGTGCATGTGTAACACAGAGATGTGTACACTAGTGTACATGTATGTATATGCAACAGAGAGATGTGTACACTTGCATACCCAAGAGCAGATAGATATGTAGCATGTATATGTATAAATGTATACAAGTACATATACATGTACTCATGTACATATATATACTCATGTGTATATGCACTGCATAGAGATATGTGAAACTGAAATGTACATGTGTGTACATACAACATAGAAATATGTACAAATCACATGCACATGTATGTGTAACACAGAGAGATGTGTACACATGAGAATATGTAATGTATAGAAAGATGTATACTCACATGCACATGTGTGTATGCTATATACAGAGATAGGTGCCTTGGTGACTACAACTTGCCTAAAGGCTCAGGGATGGAGGATTTTACCGTGGGGTGTGTTACTGCCTGAGCAAGAGGAACAAGAAGAACTTCCAAAGAAGAGGGATGTTGCCATCAAAGCTACCTGAGGTCATTACTGTGATGAAAAATCACAGAACACAAAAGAAAGGGAAAGCAATTTTATTTTAATTTATTTAACAGGGCAGAATTTAGGCAGAGGTAAAGGAGAAAATACAAATTTAGTAAAACTCTAACTTTATAAAAGATTGTGTTTAGTGATTGAATAAATGATAATAGAAAATGACAATGTTTTTTAAAAAAGGATGCTTTTCTAAACAATTTCCAGTACTGGTAGGTATATATAATTTGCTTTTCCTGACTTAGGCAAACATCAAGGCTGAGTTACCCACTAGCCACAGGTGTTGCCTGGAAGACGTCTCAAACTCTGACTCCCCTCCCCTTCCCCTGGGGAACAGGGCGATAGTTCCCATTTTCCAGGAGAAGTTCTTGGTTCTGTCAGGTGCTCAACGATGCCTCTGTTTTCCTTTTGAATCACCATCCCATAGTTAACCTAAGCTAGGTGGTGGAGCCTGGGAAATCCTTGAATTCCACACAGAATTCCTTGAAATATGATATAGAAAAGTTTCCAATTGGCTGTCTGTGATTTCCTGAACGCCTTTAAACTTTTTGGTTTAACTTTAAATACAACAAGGAATCAATGTGAAATGTCCTGTGTAACGTGGATATTCGGGGCCTGGGCCATCCATCTCATGCTCCACATCCGTGCTTCACTTGTGTGCAAGAGTATCTCAGATAAGTGAGAAAAGCCAAAGGACAGGACCTCACCCAACACACCACCACTGGTTGGGCCTGCCAAGCCAGAACACGGACCCCAGGGCAGTTTGCTGCACATCTTTCTTCATAACGACTTGCAACGTTTTGTTAAATTTAAGTGAATCTGCCTCTGCCAGCCTTGCCCAGTAGAAAACTAATAGGACCCATAAACTCAGTTTAAATTTTTCTAGTACTTAAAACGTTAAAGAGAAAGAGGGGAAATCAATTTTAATTTCATATTTTCAATGACTCCTATATCCAAAATACTATTATTGCATGCATAACCAGTAGATCCAGTATGTATTTGACTCTCACAATGACATTGTGGTTGGAAGAACACACATTGAATTACGATAACCTGGCTTCCAATTCCTGTCCGTCAAATACATTCTGTGCAACTTTAGGCAAGATCATTAACCCTTCTGATTTCAGTTCCCTCAAATGACACAGGCACAGTGATGCATCACACCTCACAGAGGTAGTGTAAGAACGCAATTGCTTAGCATACGCTGCGTATTAGTTCACCACCGCTGCCACAGCAAAGTAGCACAGGCTGAGTGACTTCAACAACAGGCATTTTTAGTTTCTCATAATTCTAGAGGCCAGAAGTCTAAGGTCAAGGAGCCAATAGGGTTGGCTCCCCCTGAGACCTCTCTCTTAGCTTGCATTCAGCTCTCGTCTCCTGTGTCCTCTGTGAGAACATCCCTGGTGGCTCTGTGTCCTAATCTCTGTCCTCATAAGGACCTCCTCATGTTGGATCAGCGCCTACAATAACAGCCTCACTTCCACTTACTCATCCATTTAAAGGCCCCGTCTCCAAAGGCAGTCACAAACTGAAGTACTGGAGCTTAGGACTTCAATATGTGAATTTGGAGGGACACAACACAGTGCAAGATATCCCAGAATAGGAAAAGATATCAGTGCATAGTAATATTATCAATAAACACAATTTTCAAAAGAATGACCATTCATTCCTATATTTATTATTTCACTTATTTATTTATTCACTTATGCTTTAAAAATACATGAGTCAATGGTCTTCTCTGTGCTAAATAAGGAGCTCCCTCTGCTGCAAAGTGCTCTCTTTCAAGCTGGAGCAATAAAGAAAGAAGCAGTCCTGGTGTCACCTGGTGAACCCACTTCAGTCCCCAGCTGTGACAGACTCTGCCAGCCCAATGACTTACTAATATTGCTCATATCACACAGGAATGCAAACCGTAGTCCTGAGCAAAAGGGGAAACCATTTGTCTCAGTACCAATTTGCAAGTGGTTCTTTCTACCATAATAGCCTGAATTTAAAACCTGAGTCACAGAGGGACAGAGAGCAATGAGGAGGCACAGAATAGCAGCAGCTGTACAAACAGAAAGTCACTGAGACCTAAGCAACCAGAGTCCTGTATGCACTAGACAAGGTGGGAGATTTCGCCCTCTGTAGAGTCGGAATGGTGAACCCAGGTGCTCCTCACCTGACCTTTGAGCAATGACCAGTGAAGAACTCATTTCTTCCCCAGTTGAATTACTTACGGAAAGCTTGGAAACAATCGAGAAACACACACACCCTACACAGAGGCATGCTCATGCACACACACCCTGCGGAGCCTGACCCACAACCAGAGAGTAAGCCACCTTGGAGAGAAAAGAGGTTGTTTTCCCGACCACACTGGGGCAATGAAAAAGGCAGTGGAGACTTCTTATTTATCACTTGGGATTGGCCATTTCCCTCCTGCTGAAGGTTGTTGTAGACTAGCAGACACATAAGGCATGTGTGGCTTCCAATACCCTCACCAGATTTGCTAAAATTATCTTTTTATTACAGTGATAATTTAAAGACTCCTTCAAGGTGTTGTGAATAGCAGGTAGCCCAAACTGCCGACTGCCCCTAGGAGTCCTGCACTCTGCAGGGTCCCCGGGTATGTAGCTGCCTTCCTGCTGCCATGCTTTTCCTGACAAGTGGATGTCTTGGGTGTGCTACGTAGAGATTGATTATAAAATACAAATAGGGAGAAAGCAGATCCCCTTTCCTCCATCCTCAGGACTATCAGAGTAGCCTCCCATTCCCTTTGGAAAGGAACATCAGAGACCTAAACAGAAGATAACAAAAGCCTCACAGAGGGGCTCAAAAAGAGGGGTCAGAACCGCCATCTGAGTACTGACCCCATGGTCATTCAGGGACACACAGAACGCAAAGGGCATCATCCCACAGGCAAGACACACCACAAACGCTGAGTACACATGAACAGCGTTTAGCGTCTTAATCAGATAAAATGAGCAACAAAGATTCTCTGACACATGTTTGATGATACACATAATTGTCACTGTGCTGCATGCTAATTAGGCATCAATCCTAAGTAGTTCATCTAAATGACTATGATTGGAATGATGCTTGCACAGCCCACCCCAGCATTTCAGGGCAAAGAACAAGGGAAATAAGTCAACCTGGCAGGAAGGGGCTCCTCCTTGGAAACTTCCATGGGGAACTGGGGACCTGACCCTCCTTAGCTTCACCTTCAGGGTCTCTTTCAGAGAAGGCTCAGGACCTGGGGTTCTAAGAGCTGCTGGTAGCAGGCAGCCTTTCCAGCACCACCAGCCAGGCTCTCTGCTGCAAATATTGGGTCCATTCTTTTTCTCTTACCCTGCCATCTTTTTTGAGGTAATACCAGGCTTACATCCCAACCAGGCGACAATAAACGGGCATAGGTCTCCTACAATAGCACAGAAGAAGCAGAGAGACTGCAACCTGGTCTAGCATGAGGGTCAGAGCTCACTCTGCACCCAGCAGCCTGGCCCTGTGTTCTGGAAAGTCTAGAAACACACACTGTGAAAACCACATTTTCCCATCCACTGATTAAATCTGGAAACTTCCAACAGACTTCAAAGATAGCCCTTCCTCAGCTAATATGAAGACTTTTCCAAAAGGGCTGATTACAGACAGGGGTTGAAATCATTAGCAGCAAGGAACTGCCCTACCCAAGACACTGAAAGGAGACAGAGGGTGGCAGGACACAGATCAGTGCAACTCTGTTACCTCCCTTTCATACTCCCAGAGGCAGCTGCCATTTACCCAGCTCTCTGGGTTTTTTCAGACTCTGGGGTTAAGCAAATACTCCATTTCATTTGATTCTCATAACAAATAAGGACACTGAGGCTTAAAGAAATCCTTCTTCCTAACAATAGAGAGAATAGGGATCCAGAGTCAAAAGCAGCCACTCTGCCAACAGAAAAATGGATTTAAAAACTACTGTTTAAAAGGCAAACTAGATTTGTTCAAAAAAAAAATGTTCCTTGAACTAACGTAAAGCAATTCTGTTTTGGAAATGAACTGTGTGAAGACCACCTGGATGAGATGCATAGTGCTGCTGGGTAGAGTGTCCCAGTGGGCACTCACTGCCTAAGGCAGGACACACAACAGATCGCAGCTCGAGGGCTAACTTTTAATTTTATGGTTTTGTGATTGTGTCGGATAAGATAAGCCTTTGCAATAGAGCAAAGCCCAGGGAGGCAAGATTTCATCTCTTCACCTCCATGTTCATCACAGTCCCAGAAAAGCCCAAGGGAGGAGAAATAAGATAGACTTCATGCATGCACACATTTGCACTTGCACATGCATGTATGAATACTTGTGTGCTTATGGACGTGAATGTTCTTGCATGCAGATATGTCTCCAAATCATTCTTACACAGGAAAAACCATGATTTTCCAGAAGAGGGAAATCATCACAAATATGCTTTGAAGACATATCAAAACCTGATTATCTGAAAGTGGAAATAAAAGGAGTGAATTAAAATATCTTGGTTGAGTGGAGGAAGATGTTCAGGATCCATCTTAATGGAGGAAGATGTCAAAACTGAACTTTGGACCCTACATCAACACAGAATAATACCTGAGACCAAGGACTTGAGAACCCAAATGTTATGCAAAATTTAAAATAATAACACTATAAATAATTTCTAATTTGTCCTCGCTTTTAAACATACTCACAGATTGGGGAAGACATTGGAAAATATAAGTGAGGCCCATTATGCAATCATTAATCACAATAGCTAATACCTCACACAGAGTTTCCGTTAGTATGAAAGAAACAAATTATTTTCTTTAAAGCATTGATTCTTCCAAATATCTTTCTTTCAAGAAATTGTGCTTAGGATCTTTAAAGAAAGATTATTGGTTAGCATGTTAAGTTTTTAAAGCAATAAATACACGGAATCTCACCACCTCACACATACATAAGATGAAAAATGATTAAGATTTATTACACTGAATTCAACATATTTGCCAAAAAGAAACAAAACTAGATGAAACCAAAGTGCAATGTTCTCTAGATTTTCAAGCCTGAGATTCAGGGAAGAGATTGCAAAATGTAGTGCATTACATAAAAAGTGAGATTTCAGGAATTACTGGATGAGGTAATTCTCTAGACTTGAGAAGTAAAGAGAAACACAAATCTGAGATGCATTTTATGTCTTAAAATGGAACAATCTGATGTCAGTGGCAGGAAAAGGAACAGTCCAATGAGTCCCTGAGAAAATGAAATGAACTATAAGTCACAGTTGAAATATTCAGTCCAACTTGGAAGATTCAGAAATCAAATTCAGTGAGCTGGATGCTAATTTTCAGACCTCTCTGCTGGAGATGCTAGATGATTCTCTACAAGGATGTTAGTGTTCAGAGTCTGAAGACACTATTGAGATGGCTGGAGTTTACACGCTCTCAGTTGTCGATTGAGAAAATAGAGAGAAATTAGCCAAGGAAGAGAGGGGAATGTGGTTCAAGTTCAGACACGGAGCTAAGGAAAGTGCAAAGCCAAGAAAGAGTCAAACTTCCCTGGTGAGGGGCTAGAACCGTGGAGGGACCTGGAGCTATCCCATCTGTGACATGCTTTGGTAGCTCATCTTCAGATGAAGGAATCTCCCAACAGGACTACTGTGAAGCTTGGAAGAGTTGAGAAGGTAGCTCTTAGGACTGGGCACAGGCTCCGGGCACAGGCTCTCTGTGTTATCAATAACGGCATCACTGTGATGATGTGGTGATGGATCCTGACATCCAAGGTCTCCAGGAGAAAAGTGCTCCTGACTTCAACTGTGTTTTACTAACCATATTTGACTCCTTTCTTGTGCTCTTCCTGGTATTTTCCTCATTCTATCCATTTTACTTTAGCTACTATTATTTGAGATCAATCCTTGCTACTCCACTATTTTAATTTATATATATGTATATGTATATATGCATATGTGTACATATTTATAAACATAAATGCAGGATGTTTTGTTTCATTTATTCATTCTTCAATCATAGATAAGCCTTGTGAGACTTGTGCTGGAGAAAAGATGGAGAATGCTCATGACCTCTGTCAATAGCTAGTAAGTCCTCACTCAGAGTTAACCATTAACAACACCAGTTTAAACCATAATTCTCCCAACCAGTGAATGCACAGTTATCAATGAATATTGGACTTTATTAATAAGAGAGTGGATGAGTTTTTATTTGAAATAAAATTGTATAAGTTAATGCTTCCTCTTGAACAGTTGGGTAAAGCTAGGAGAGAAGCGGCCAGAATGATAGTATGTTTTCATCTCTTCAAACTTCCTGGGTAGGAAGTTGCACAGAGAGCTTGAAAAATACAGCAGAGGGTGCAACTGGCTTGAGCTTCACATAGTCACCCAGTGAGGTTGGCAAATGAGAAGGAAGTCCCTTCGTGTTAGGTTAGGAAAAGCCACTTGCAAATGAGTCAACAGATCAGGTCCAAGGAGTAGCTAGCTCTACCATTGAGAGACACGTGGAGAGAGCGGTGGAGGAGGTTGTGTTGCAGACCTCGGGTGCAATCCCAGGTCTGGAAAGGAAGTGGCTGGAAATGCTCAACCATGCCTGGATGCCCATGGGTTTCTCGAAATGTGGAGACCACCAGAGCCAGCAATGGGAGTACAGGTCAGGGTGGGGTTACATTCTGATAAGCCTGGTATAAGTTGACGATATCAAAAATCAAAAATGCATTTGACACATCTCACTTTCCAGGACATCAGCACAGTAGAGTACCAGTTGTCTACCCATTGATCTTGGCTGAGAGCTGTGACTTGCTGCCACTGCCCAGCATCACAAGGGAACACTGCATATGACATGTCTAGGAAGAAATCAAAATTCGAAGTGTGGTTTCTACAGAATGCATATTCCTTCTGCACCAGAGCACAGTCGGAAACCTGAAAGTCAGACCATAATGGGGACAACCTGTGTGTACCTCCTCACAGATCTGTAGTCTGCAGTCTCTCCTGTGCGATTTCACAAGGGCAGCTGAGCCATAGAAGGAGAGGAACGCAGAACTGAGGGTCAGCCTCTGCCAATAACAAAGCAGTGACATTCCAAGTACTCACATTTCATCCCTTCTAAGAAGTTTAGCAGCCCAATACCCTAATCAATGCACATGAGAACCAAAGGCAAGAGTACTCTGAGAAAGTCTGTTGGTTCTGTTTCACAGCTGTAAATACTGTGGGGACCCCAGCAGCATGGATATGACAAAGGAAGTTTAATCATTTCTGAATTATTAATTTCAGAGCCAATTTTAAAGATTATTATGATAATTTTAGTTATTATTATTATTGTTATTATTATTACTATTATTTTGACTGGGCATGGGAAAAAGTCAATCTTGGAAGAAAGCTTAAAATGCATATAAATATTAAATACTGGCCACTTTTTAAGTTTTTTGTCTACTTTCAAAATATGTTATTCACATTTCATTCCTTTCAATGTTTACCAACAATACTATAGTACTAAAATATTTATCAGATGATATACCTGGAGCAATTAATGCTAACAAAATTATTTCTAATATTCTAATTCTTAACATCTTAATACATTCTCCCTCTCATCTTTCTCTCTCTCAATCTCTCTCTCTCTCTCTCTCTCTCTCTCTCTCTCCCTCTCCCTCTCCCTCTCTCTTTTTTCTTGGTTCCAGGGATTGAACCCAGGGACTCTTAACCACTGAGCTACATCCCAGCCCATTTTTTACTCTTTATTTTGAGACAGGGTTTCAGTATGTTGCTTAGCAACTTGTTACATTGCTGAGACTAGCCTCAAACTTGTGATCCTCCTGCCTCAGCCTCCAGAGCCACTGGGATCACAGGAATGTGTCAATGCACCCAGCCTAATACACTCTCTTTAAGGGCAGTTTTCCCTTGAATGACTCTGATTAGGGATTTATCCAATTGGTAAACCTTCTCCTCTGACACTAGAGGCACAGCATCACTCCTGTAGTATAATTATATGAGGAGGCAAGAGTGTTATGCAGAAACCGTGTTTGACAGGTTGGGCTCAGCTGAATGCGTGTCCTGCTTTGCCCCTCCATTCTGTCAAAGTTGCTGGTCTACAAAACCATCCCCTCAACTCAATTTGCAAATGCAAAAACCCTAGGTTTTCTCAGGGTTTGGAACTTCCTTCTGAAGAAAGTAAGCTCTATGCACAGGTCAAAATCCTGCAGTGACCTTCAACATAGGGGCAAAACTGTTTCTGAAAAGGTAGTTCAAGTATAGTAAAGAAAAGCACTAACTGGCAAAGTTCAGACCTGCTAATCTTTAAACAGGCAAGGCTTTATGTCTTCATTGACTGAATGAAGTTATGGACTAGGTTCTACCAGACTGTCGGACAACGCTCAAGAGTACTAAGAAGAGAAAAATCTACCTTTCTCTTCTGCACAGGTCAAGGTGCCAGACCCAAGTGCCAAGGGAGTCTTCCCGGAAACATTATTAGCTATCGTTGCCAATTGTAAAGCTTAATTATTTCCCCATGAATTGGTCTTTCTTATCCCCATGAATTTCACTGCTCATTGGAAATACTTTCTAATAGTCAGACCAACAGAACACTCCGAGTTGGTCATAAGATAGGGGAACTTTTGCAGTTGATTGGTGGTTCATATATTTCAGAATATCCCCTGTTATCCTGTGAAAAATGCTCATGTATCTAAGAAAACCCTGGACCTTACTGTTCTGAGGTCCCCACCACCACTGGCCACTCAGTACCATGGAGAGCTCCTTGTCACACTGCAGGCCTGATGATAGAGGCAACCAGGAGCCCCGCAGCCCAGGCAGGAGTGTCCAACTCAGAGAAAGACTAAGGGGTGAATTCTAACCAACGGTAACTGTAAGTGTCCATGCACTGGCTGTTAGTGTCATGGAGTCACATGTCACGCCATGGCTGTGGCCGTGAGCATCCTCACCTTGACTTCTGCGCCACCCCGCCAACTTCCAGCCCCTAGAGATAAACAGGATACATGGAGTAAAGACACCATGTGGGCATAAATTAGAAACTCTGGGTGCTGGGAATGTTGTGGCGCTAGGAAGGTGGCACATGAATAAGGAAGTCACTGTGAGGTCCCCCTCTGACTGAACCTCTGAGAATGTGACAGGTCATGCTCCCAGCAGGACCCAGGCCCTGAAGCTGGTAGAACCCAGTTGGGGCAAAACTCACCTAGTCGCTCTGAAAACAGCTCCACCTTTAAGTGGTGGGAGTGGTCCCTGTGCAGTGAGGACCCTACGAAGAGCCCAGTCCTAAAGGCTAGATACGCCCAGATGAACAGTCACTGACCTCCTATCCCAGCTCCCCAAACTGCAGAGGCCACCAGACCCAGCCCACATCTGGGCCTGTGACCTTTGAAAACATTCCTCCCCCTTGTGACCCCGACAGACTCCAGCGGGCTGTGGAGATTCTGGAGAAGTCAAGGTGCTCGCTGGGGAGAAGTTTCTCCCTCCTCTGTGACTTACGACGAGGACAGAGCCTGCTGCCCACCGCTGAGGACAGCTCCCTAAACCAGCCAGGCTGAGCCCTATTTTTCGACTGTCTGTCAGAGTGACTAATCATAGCTCCCTGCTCTCTTCTCCACCTCATTTTCAAGTGACTTCTTTTTTTCTGTAATTCATAAATCCTCGCTTTCATGTGAGGCTTCTATATGATACTTTATCAAATGCCTTTTGAAAGCCTTTGCAGAAAATATAACCCGTGTCCCAGACTTCTTTCTCTCAGCTCTTTCTTCAGTAATGGAATCAATTTTTTAAAGAGGGAGACACACAGCAGGACAGGGAGAGACCCTTGAAATACTCCGCCTCCTTCTGAGGATCTCAAAGCACTTAATGCAAACTGTATAATTTGCCCTCGATGTGTTCTTTTTTCTGAAAGGAGAAAATAAATTCTAAATTCTTCCTGTAGTGAAAACCTCTACTTCCTTACAACTTCTTAACGGACACTCCCAACAATCACCCTGTGCTCCACATCAGTAAGAAGCACATACTGGCTCCACATAATTAAAATAAATGGGCATCCAGAGAACACTGAGGTGACCCCAGGCCCTCCCTCAAGGACTCATCCCTTGGAACAAGGGGCTTCTCTCCAGAAGGATGTCACAGAGGCCACAGGCTGGTCTGCTCTCTTCTCCCTCCCAGGCCCTGCTGCCTCCATCACTTGCAGAGCCAAGAATGTAAAATATAGAGCTGTCCAGGGACATGCATGAGGGCCTCCAGGTAGTTCTAGAAACAAAGATACCCACTGAGTGCTTTTGCTTTGCTAGAATCCAAGGGCTCTGAAGGACTCTCCCCTGATCAGCTGAGCATTTGCCCATTACCCACTAACGGAATGAACTCATGGGGCTCTGCTGGCCATTGAGGAAGTGCTGAAGTAGGCAACACAAAGCTCCTGCTCTCCAGAAGCTCAGGCGCTGGCACCAGAGAAGGATAAAGAGGGGACAAACCCGATAGGGACCACAGCTGTGGGTCGGGGCAGCCCAGCAGGGGGGACCTGCTTGCAAAGGCCACCTGCTCTTCACAGACAATTCCGATGAGCAGGAAAACAACCTGTGGTGCCTCCGGTGGTCCTCTTGTACCCCTCTGCCCCGTTACTCACCATTTCCAAGACTTTCCAGGACTCGGACCCTCAAGCAGACATCCTACAAGATCTCTGCCCTGAATAGCCCGAGCATAGGAGTCGGGAAGATGAGAGAACTTCCTGCACTTCTCAAAGGGCCAAGTTCCCATTTAATTCAAATTATTGCATCCCTAAAAAAACATGAATAGCTCAGCTCACCTCCTGATGAAGAAACTGGAGAGGATTTCTTTTTTACCATTCTTTAAAAATAGCTCCTCCTTTAGCCTTCCTAGAAAGGGAATAAGAACGTGTGACAAGGGCACAGTGATTTGGGGGCCAATTTCCTTAAGTACCTCGTCCATAAGATATTGAACCCTTTTGATATTTGGAAGCTTCAGGACTCTGTCCTCTGAAAAAGCCGCATAAATTGAGGAGTCCTTACAATGAGGTTTGGCCTAATATCTCCCTGATCATGCCTCCTCTGTGGCTGGCGCTTCTGACTGATTGGGCCTTCACAGCAAGAGCTCCTATCACAGCCACGACCATTCAGAACTGCCTCCGCTCAGGGCTGTCTGCATTTCCTTTATTAAGCCCCTTTGTTGGAGCTTTATAATTTAGCTGTAAAAATCAGTGTGAGCTAAAGCTCAAGCTACAAGCTGAGAAGAACTTAAAAAAAAAAAGTCATTTAAACTGCATTTTCAGGCACTGGGGGATTTAAAACGTTGGGGGCTGGCAAGAATAGAAAATAATACAACATCTCTTGTCTCAATTTTCTGCTTAACTTTAGTGTCCAGAAAGAAAAGGTTCTATTTTTCCAAAATATTTTCACTGGACGAAAAATATTTTCCTTCTAAACTTCTGCCTCTTCCCCTAGATAATAAATTAGTTATTTAGAACTCTGAATATGTATATCTGGGTATAAATCCACTTTTCCAGAATACTGGTCATGTGTTTAGCTTAGGGAGATGAGCAGGGACCAGAGGTAATTAAGATCTAATCTAGCGTTTCCCTTGGTGTGGCCCATGGAGGCTGTGCCTTCCAGACTTCTTCGAGTCCCATCTTGACATTTAGAAGGGATCCCCTGGAGTGGAATCAGAAGGTCCACGTTCTCACACCAGTCCATCCCGCCCTGAGTCAGCCCTAGGCATTGGAGAGAAACTTGGTCCTGCTGAGCACTTGGACTGCATCCCCAAGATAAAGGCAAAAGTACAATCTCAATAAAGACTCAAAACTCAATGAAGGACACGCAATCTGGAAGATGTGGTTAGCTCCAAGAGCATTTGTCCTGTAACTCTTCATTCCTGCCTGACTCAGGAAGGAGACAGGATCCATGGCAGCAGGGCCTGATGAACTCACCATAATTATACCCCATTTTAGCTACCAAGGAAACATGATCCAAAGCATGTGGAGATGATATGTAAATATTTGTTTTTAAGATGCAAAAATTTAAAGAGAGTTGATTGACAAGTGACTAAATGTGGCAGGATGATGAAGGGGCTGGAAAGGGAAGGGGGATTTTGCAGACAGGGGCTCAGTCTGGTGAGGAGAATCAACCTCTGAGGACCCGGAGGGCTCCAGGAGTGCTGGGTCTGGGCGGAGGCCATGGAGGAGGACTAGGTGTGAGGGCTAGGACATCCAGCCTTGACCATGGGAACACTGCAGTCAGACAGGCAAGAGAAAGAAGTGCTCAAGAGGTGGTGGGAGAGCTGGGGAACAATCACTCACAGATGCTCACAGGGGACCATGGTTCCCCCAGAGCAGGGAGTACACTGCAGTGCTCTAGGCATCTGGACCGGGGGCCACACTGGCAGGAAATAAATTCTGATGTATTAAGAATCAGACTAAGGTACAAAAAAATCGGTTTGTGGGCACCCTCCACAGCGAAGACCATTATAGCAGCAGTGGATGAACACATCAAAAGAAGATGAACAAACAAATAACAGAGGAAGGTCGATGTCAAAGGTAGCAGATAATTGGAGGAGAAATAAGTTGAAGTTCATATTTTATTTTTCTTTTTTTAATTTGTACCTCAATGTCGATCAACATCTCATGTTCCATTTATTATTTACAGCCCTCAAGCAACTAGAACCTCTATACACCCTATTTCTTTTAAGTTATCATTGCTTTTCTAAACATTAAGATGCAAAATGCTGGCATTCGCTGATACACCTTTTCTGCTCTTTTAAAATCTGTTATAAAAGGTTTTCCCATGAGCAGTACACCTTGGATTTCCCACTTTGCTCCATTGCTGACACATGAACCTCGTTCATCTTATATTCCACATAAGCATCCATGGTCAGCCCCAAATCACTCTGTAGAGCTCAGCAAGATGAACCTTTGTAAATCACCTCTCTGACCCAGCCCCTCTCCATCTAATCACCAACTCCGCCAGCTCAGTACTGTCGCCACCAGTACAGGTCCCTAGCTTCACGTCCAAGGTACTAACTGAAATGTCTCCTTCTACATAAACCCCACAGATGCGGCCAGCCCCAAGAAGTACAGTATACCTTAAATATGGGAAAAAGACACATTTGGGACAGTACCATTAAAGCCTTCCTCTGCACTGATTGATTGTCCAGGAGGAAACATAAATGGACAGGTCTCCATTCTGGACTCTTAGAAGCCCAGCGCTGGTGCAGGAAGAGCAAGGGACTAGACTTCCAGAGAAGAGGACTCTGCCCCTGACTGCCCTTCAGCTGAGCAATGCTCCCATTCCAAGTTCATCTGTGCTACTGAGATACCAGGACTCGCTCACTTTCTGTTCTTTCCTCTATTTAAACTGCTGTACTGATTCCACAAGCATTTAAGTGGGTCCCACACACAAGCATAACAGCAGAGGAGACAATCTGCTGAGTGAAGAGCAACAGGGAGCATGGGAGAAAATCTTTGCCAGTTCCTCCCACAAAGAACTGATATCCAGAATAAAGAACTCAAAAAACCCAATATTAAAAAACAATCAATAAATGGGCAATTGAATGCAGCAGACACTTCTCAAAAAGAGAAGCACAAGTGACCAACCATTACATGAAAAAGATGTTTAACATCTTTAGTCATCAGGGCAAAGCAAATCTCAACTGCTCTGAGATTGCATCTCACATCAGCTAGAAGGGCAAGAGTCAAGAATACAAATAAGACTACCAGCTTGAGAGGCCAAGGCAGGAGAATCACAAGTTCAAAGCAACTGAGTGAGGCCCTAAGCAAGTTAGCAAGACCCTGATCACAAAATCTAAAGAAAAAAAATATGTCAAAAAAGGGCTGGGTATGTAGCTTAGTGGTAAAGTGCCCCAGGGTTTACTCCCTAGTAGTAAAAAAAAAAAAATTAAAAAGAATACCACTAAGACTAAATGCTGATGAGGATGTAGGGAGGAAGGGACTCTTCTACACTGTTGGTGAGACTATAAATTAGTATAAGTACTATGAAAATCTGTAGGGAAACTCCTCAGAAAACTAAAAACAGATCTACCATATGATCAGCGATACCACTCCTTGCTCCTTGGTACTTATCCAAATGAACCAAAATCAGCATATCTCAGAGATTCATAGACCCATGTCTATAGCAGCATGATTCACAACAGCCAAGTTATGTAACCCAGCTAGGTGTCCAAGAACAGATAAATGGATACAGAAAGTATGTTTTATTCAGCCATAAAGAAAAACAAAATTATGTCATTTGCAAGAAAATGAATGTAACTAGTGACCATAACTTTGAGCAAAATAAGCCAGACTCAGAAAGAAAATGATCATATGTTTTCTCTCATATGTGGAAGCTATAAGGGAAAAACAACAAAAACAGTGTATTCCATGGAATGAGAAGGGACCACAGAAGGGGAGGGAGATGGGGAGATTAGGGGAGGATGGGAGTGAACTTGATCAGATTCTGCTTTTATGTATGCACAAATATGCCATAGTGAACTGCCTTCTTGAATAATTTATACTTACCAATTGAAAAACCAAGTGTAGTGAAATGGAACAACACAGGGAAATACAATCAGCACTTTGGAGTCCATTCTTCCATCTCACCCTGACTTCCATGACTTCTCAGTGTTCTAGTCTCAAGAAGAAAAGGCAGAGAATGTTCTGGTTCCAAGCAGCTTGGGGGAAACACTGACTCTTTCGTCCTGTACCCCTTCATGAACTCCCTCTAGATGTCCTTTATGTCACTTTTCTCTTCATTTTACAACATCTCCTTCCATCCATTGGGACCAGTTAATGCTTTGACTTCTGCCCTAAAAGCTTTTCCTGCAGTAACTTCTTCCCTGTCTCACTCCCAGCCAACCACTGTGCCTCCAACTGCCCTGAGGAACAGGAGCACCTGTCCAGCCCCAGGAGCCTGTCCATGGCTTCCCAGCCTTTCGCTCTCACTGGTCTTGCCCCAAATCCTGGAAATATGCTGCCTCTCCAAAACAAGGACTACCGTCCCATCTTGCCCACCATCCAGAATATCCAGAATAGCACTTAGCACTTCCCCCCATTCTCTTTCCAGAAATTTTTTCTGCCTTGGGTCATTTCTTGAATATAAAAGTGTTTGTTTTTCCATTAAATGGTATCTTTCTTCACCTTACTCCCACCCATTTCTTTTCTCCCCTTTTTAACAATAACCTGCAGATCACATGTCTTCATCGGGTGTCTCTAATTGCTCTCTTCCCCTCTCCTCTTTACACCTCTCTTGCCTTCAAGTCTTTGCTCTCTGTAACCACCTCAGTGATACACACCCTGACCACAAGCTTTAAAAATAAAACTTGGTGACCAGGGCACCCTTCTCTTTCACTCCAATGCCCGGTTCTATTTTTTTCCCATAAAGAATTTATTACTTGCTAATAGACCATACAATTTTTTCTACCAAGTTTAATTCCATTCATTCATTCCCTAGTCCTTTGGGCAGTGCATGGCCCAATAATTAAATTTTTAAGGCATTAAACACTATAGCTAAGGAACTAATTGAATATTCTTCTCCAATCCCCTTCCAATACAGCTTCTAAACATCACCTTTTAAAACTCTATCATAAACCCTGCAATTATCAAGAGAGGTGAAGAGGAAGTTGGGTGCATTACTAATTAGACTCTAAAAGGCTCAGATTGTCCTGGGAGATACCAAGTTATAGAATAATCCTAGTCAATTCATCTCAAAGGCAAGATTCTATGACAAGTAAATCTCTCCTAGCAGATGATGGTGAAGGTCATCGGTCAGGTGTCCTCTAACATGACAAGCACAATCCACGGGGAACTTTTCTCCAATGCTGGAAAAAAATGCAATTTACCAAGAGTCCCTACTCAACAGACCTTAGTTAATGAATGGAAAGAAGTCAGAGGAGCTGCCAGGCAAGAAGAGAGAGAACTGAGAAGTCAAGACAAGGGCCCCTTCCCCTGTCTTTGGGGACTCGGCATAGTTTACTGTGACCCTGCTTTAATGACCTGCTTTGAAGCTTGTCCTAGATAGACCAGAATCAGGATCAGGCTGGTGTGATGGATTCACTTATTCTGTCACCCATGTAGCCAACCACAGGGCACTGAAGATTCAGAAAGAAGCAAGTTATTGTCACTGCTGCTGTTGTGGATCCTGTCATCTGATCTAGGACATCCCACCCCCACCCCACAGTGCTGGCCACCCAGATACCTGTTTGCAACCAGGCTACACTGTGAGCTCCCAACTGACTTGTTCATTGAATAAACAACCATGAAAGTAGAAAAACACCAGGGGCCCGATATCCTCTGTACATTGTTTAAATTGCTGTATTTGCTTTTTTTTTTTAATTTCCATCCCCATTCTTTGTTTTAGCCTCCCTTTTGAGAGTTAAAAGGGCCCCCAGAGGACACTTGGTTTTACTAAAATTTACATCTATTTTTTTTTTATTTATTTTGATTCATTGTACACAAATGGATTATAGCTGTTGTTTCTCTGGTTGTACATGAAGTAGAGACACACCATTTGTGTAATCATACATGTACATAGGATAATGATGTTTGTCTCAATCTGTTATTATTCTTACCCCCCAACCCAATTCCACCCCTCTTTTTCCTCTATGCAATCCATCCTTCCTCCATTCTTGCCTGCCTCCCACCCCGCATTATGTATCATCATCCACTTCTCAGAGAATCATTCGGCCTTTGGTTTTTGGGGATTGGCTAATCTCACTTAGCATGACATTTTCCAACTTCATCCATTTACCTGCAAATGCCATAATTTTATTCTTCTTTATGGCTGAGTAATATTCCGTTGTGTATATACACCACAGTTTCTTAGATGCCCTTCAACAAATTTACATCTGTTTCTATAATACACTTAGGTTAAGTGGAAAAATAAGAAGAAAATATTACTCACATGTCCACAATCTGCTCCGAAGGTTACAAGACAAAGCTCACATATGTTCATCACAGGGATAGAAATATCTTTGTGACAATTATTAAGTGTAACATCACCTGGTGACACCTTCCTGGTCAGGTGTTCCGTAATTTCGCTGCTTCCTGTCTATCCCAGGCAAATAAGAAAACAGATCCTGTGGAACCTACCTCCCTAAGGCCCACTGGGGACCCCAAATGACCACTAGGACAGACTTAAAGGATCATCAAGACAGGGATTGATGAGTGCACAGTGATTTGGAATAATTTTCTAAAAATGGAATTTCCTAATTATAGATGCCATAAACCCACTCTTAATAGGAAAATTTTTTTAAAAGTGTCTCTGCTTCTGTTATTCGCTCCCAACAGTACTTTCTGTCTTCTGCCAATTGCTGACATTACAGCAATCCTCTTGTGATTTTAATTCATGTAGTTTATCTCATGAAAACTATAGCTGTGTGTGTGTCTATTTCAACTCAACGCCGCTCCGTGGGGAATTTGCCCACTTCTTCCTTCCCAGGTGAGACGTGCTAATTAAATCAGAGATCAGAGGTGTTAGAGAAAGTCCCATTACTTCAGACGCCTCCCATTGACACAGACCCCTCCGTGCACTCTTACTTTAGGTACAACTTCTGGTCATGAGTGACAATGATTGATGACATTTACATGCAAATGACATTTCACAGACAGTGTGTGAAGGGATCACCCTGTGACACCTTCTACCCACTATGAGGCAGTAAGAAGGCCCTCAGCAGAAGTGGACACTGATCGTGGACCTCCCAACCTTCACAACTAAATAAACCAAATAAATTTTTGTTCATTATCAATCATCCTATCTCAGACATTCTGTTATAGCAGCAGAATACAGAGGAGGCCCCCCTAGACTCAGACTTCCTGGATTATTGAATAGATTTAAACTTCTTCCCATCTGCACCCCCCTCTACCTCCTCTCCAAAGCTGCTTCCAGAATCATGCTTTAAAATTCAAATCCGATCATGCTACTCCATGACTTCAAACTCTTCACCCTCTCCATCTTGCTGCCACAGGGGAATCAAAGTCAAATTCCTGCATAGACCAGGCAGATCTTAACAGGAGCGGACAACGTCCGACAGTGGCCAACACTATAAAGTCAGGAGTGGCTCCTCGGTGGCTGTCGGATACGTCCAGGAGGCATCTGCACCTGGAATTGCCACATCTTTCAATTTCTCAAGAAAGACTAGAAATTCTAATTTTTTAAATTAAAATTTCTAGAGTTTTTAAGTGTTGAAAAGTAAACCAATAAAATCAAAACACTGGAAGTGAACTCGATGCACACCAAACAAATCACAGGCACCATGTTTGTTTCTTCAAACCTGTAAAAGTGCCATTACCATTATGCCAAAGGTCCCTTACAGCTCTTAATATTCTTTCTAACATGAGGCCAGCCTGACACTCAGAATCATCTGACACAACACATGTACACACACACATATACATGCAAGTGAATTTTCCCCCCATCTTATTAAAAGACCTAGAGTCTCATGTTGGTAGTGCTTCTTTCTTCTCTTTCTGCTTTGAGACCCACTGTCCCATCCCATCCTACTGCAGGAGATTAATGTATCCTTCCCTTAAGGTTAACTCGTGGACCCCATGGTCAAAGCTTCCCTGACCCTCCTACCGCCTCCTGCATCAATATGTATGGAGTGGAGCAAGACAGCTCCCCAGGGTCTCTTGTACAGGGACATAAGTCCCATTCATGAGCACTCCACCTCCAAAACCTAACAGCTTTCCAAGGTCCCTGTCTCCAAATGTCATTCCACTTGGAGTTGGGATCTCAAAATGAATTGGGGTGGTGGAGGGGTTGGGGTGCAAACATGCAGTGTCTGGCATCCATGTTACACATGAAACAGGTACCACATTGTAATGTCACAAAAATGCAAAGGATAAGATTATTTATCTAAGTAGCACTTTATTTATTCTACTTTTTGTAATTTTTAAATGTTTTTTTCTGCAACAAAAAAAGATATCCTATAATTGCTAAATGATGATGATGGTTTTGAATATTTAGTTATGACCTAGCTTTTTTTTTTTTAATGGTAAAATGTGCCACTGATACACAAGGAATCTGGAAACCTGGTTAATATTATTTGGATGTTATTTACCAGTTTGTAGATGGATCCACCTCTCTGTAGCCCAGCTAAGAACCATCGTTATTCTCTCAAAGGACAGTTTATTATTAAGTAACACCACTCTGAAAACTTAGGTAGCTTTCTGTTGTTTTGCTCCAAAAGAAGGTAATAATTTCATCACAAATGGTCCATCTGTAAATAAAAGTCAAGGAGCAATGTCCTAAATTATTTTAGCCCATCTGTATAATATTTCACATGAGACTTAGTAAAATGCAATCGTCAATCAATCTGAATATCTAGCACGTGGAGTCTGTTTAAGTAACTTTGTTTCTACAGTGTTACAATCACTTGTGGGTGAGTAGGAAGTATCACAGTGAGTTCTCCCTCTTCTGAATTCAGTTTCCCCACGACGACGGAATGCATAGATGTGAAGATTTTCTTTAGCTTCCCAAAAATAAGAGAGAGTATTTGTCCAAAAATATTCATGACACAAATCTCAGTTTACATACTCAATAGCTAAAGACTGAAAGCTTGCAGGATTAGAAATTATTGCTTTTTAAAATTCTTTCCATTAAAGGCTTTATTCCATTGAGATAAAAAAAAATAAGTACAGATAAATAATTTAGAAGACCAGGTTCTCACTAGGAAATAGTCCAGTGGTGCACCATGTCTGAGTCAGGACCAAGCTCCCCAGCTCCAGCTCCGGTGGTCACTGGCTCACTCATGCACTCTACCATGGCGGAAACTCTCAGAACTCAGTTCTCACCATCACCTGCAGACCACACTGGTTAAGACTCAGGATATTTCGTCGTGGATTTTTTAACATGCTGACGTGTTTTGAAGGATGAATGTCGTGGTGACTCAAGTTTCAAATTCAACAAAACGATGCTCTTTGTGTATAGTGTAGACGGAAGTAAGGTATGTTCAACAGTAAAGAGGATGTTTAACAATCATCTCTCCAGGAAAACAAAAAACAAAAAGAAAAAGTGAACAACAGCTCTAATCTCCATGGTGTGGTTACTCCCAGAGTGACAGAAGTCAGGACACTCTGCACCCAGGCCAGCAGCTCCCGTTCACCACAGAAGACCTCTAGCTGAACAACAGCTGGGAAATGGAAGAACACCAATAAATTAACTGATAGATGTGAAATACAGGGGTGGAAATCACCAAATGGTCATGTCTGTTGGTGAGAGCTTTTTAAAAGGAGGGTTTTACTTACTTTTATTTTTATTTGGCAAACGATAGTCACATTTATCAATGGTGTATAATGTAATAGTGTGAATTACACATACATGGTAAAAAAAATTAAATGATACTAATTAATGCACATCTCACCTCATGAATTTATTGTTATTCTGTGGTGAGAATGTCAAAAATCTATTTGAGCTATAGGCAATAATGGTACATTAACTATGGTTACCATGCAGTGTAGTGGATCTCTAAATCTTACTCCTCTGCCCCTTTCAGCGAATAGCTTCCCTTTCCCCAGCCCAACTCCCACAGTCCCAGCCTCTGGAAACTATTTTTCTATTCATTTTCTATGAAATTGGATTCTATAGATTCCACATGTGAGATCATGTGGTTGTCTTTCAACATCTGGTTTGTTTCATTTAACATAATGTCTTCTAGCTCCATCTGCATTGTGGCAGATGACAAAAAGTCCTTCTTTTCAAAGGCTGTATAGTATTCCATTGTGCATTTCTAGCACACTTCCATATCTTGGTTCTTGTGAATAATGCTGCAAAGAACATAGGGTTGTCAATATTTCTTCAACATACCAATTTTAATTACTTTGGATATATGCCAAGAAGTAGGACAGCTGAATCAAAGAGGAGGATATTTTGTATGATCTTGTTTCCATTATTGGGAAAAGAGTGTGAAATGACTTCTCTTATAGAGTTTGTGTTGTGTAGACCCATTGGGCAATAACTCAGTTCTGACTTTTCCAATATGCAAGATACATATTTTTTCATTACAGTATAAAGCAGTGATCCTAAACATAAACCAGGGCTCTGAAAGCCAACTGTCTGGGTTGAAAATCTAGCTGTGGAGACTTGGGCGATACATTAGCATTTCTCCACTCCATTCCTCATACACAAAGTAGTAATAACTGCAGTGTTCATGTGGCGTGTTAAAATATAAGCCAAAATGGCTACAGAATTGTCATAGAGCAAGCAAAATACCTCTCGGTTAGCCTTGGAGTTTTGCTGACAGAGGAAAGTTGCTGTTCAAAAACTGTCCCAAGATCTGAAACTGAAACAACTCCCAGTAATTTGTCAAAACTCCGGGGCCTGGAGAGATTCCAGAGTGACCGGTCTGTCCTTGGCGTGGAAAGTTCTGTTGGCTCTCAGTATCTGCAAGCTCTCTGGCTCACGCCAGTTTCCCACATGCCTCCCTCAGGTCTTGCTCATCTCCAAGGAAGCCTGAGCACCTGCTCCTCCTTCTCCTGCTGGTTACAGGAACCTCAATCCTGCCTGACCTCAGGGGAACACTCACTGGGTCTCTCAACAGAATGCTGTCAAACCAATAGGAAAATCTATCCAGCTCCCAAATCAAGCTGTCTCTGCTTCCACTCTAAAGTCATTGTCATTTTTGGTTCACCATCAGCAGAATAATGGCTTCCAGAGACATCCCCTTCCTAATCCCTGCAACCAGTGAATGTTTCCTCCTGAAGGGACTTCAGAGGGGACTTCAGAAGGGACTTCCCTCAGAAGGGATTCTGCCGATGTGATGATATTAAGGACCTGGAGACAGGAAGATCATCCTGGATTACCAGGGAGGGCCCGGTCCCATTACCTGGCTCTCTAAATTGGAGAAAAGCAACAAAGGTGCTGGTTAGAATCAATAAAACCAAACTAATAAGAATAAAAAAAAAAAAAAACAGGAAAAAAACAGAGGAACAAGCAAAGACAGTGGGAATCTGATGAGAATATTTATTTATATTTTTTTAAATGAATAAAGTATGAAGAGTACAATGCTAGGATTGTCATACAGAAATATGAATATGTCCTCTAATTCATGGGAGCTTTTCCCCTAAAAGTGTCCATCTAGGCAACAGAGTCAGAAACCTTTCAAATTTTGAAAGATCCTCTCTGGGGAAGTCAGCTGACCCCTCAGGAGGAGAAGCCGTGTATCAATCCTGTGCATTACTACAGTGTCAGGGAGAGGTGGCCTGGTCACAGCATGCTTGCTGAATAATGGAACCCAGCGGGTTTATCAGACTCCGGCCACACTGGTCCTGGTGATAGCCCTGAGAACAGCACAGGAAGAAGTGGGTGACGCGACACCCTGCCCCACGGCTCTGCCCGAACACCTAGCACTGTCTCTCTGTCCCCACAGAAGTGTCCTTCTAGAAAAGCCCTAGGACCATGCTTACTTGGAAAGTTCGGCCCCTTTCTCTGTTTTTTAATCAACATTCCCATGATTTGTCCCTGGCACCAGCCCAAATCGTCCCAAGCACCTCTTTGTCCCAGCAGAGTCTATTCTGATCTCTTTGGCACTCCCGCCTCACGTGACGCACTGTCAGCGTCCCTCCCTGGGTACAGAGCCCAAGAGATGATAAAATCTGCCAAGAAGCCGTTTATCTGTCCTGCCCAGATGGAAAAAGCTTTGTCAGTTTCCCTGGCACGGTTTAATCAGATGCCTTTGAACGTGCGGGAGAGAATAAAGTCCGCTTAATAAACATGTCTTGCTTAAAAACTCTTTGTAATAGCTCGGTATTTGTTTCCTTTTCTTCCCTTTACTTTCCGAATGCCTTTGAAAGCCACCATTTGAAGCGCGATGGCTGAACTTTCCCTGCTCAGCGTGCGCAGGCGGATGAGAAGAGCAGCCGCAATTGAGAGTGGGGGCCTCTCCATGGCCAGGGAGATAAGGCTCTGCAGAAAGCAGCCGTGCAGGCCTGAAATTTAAGAAGACAAGCACCCCAGAAGCGCCAGGCACTAGGCTTCTGGGAGCGCTCTGTGTTATTTAGATGAAGACGCACAGTGACTCTTCCTTACCTGGAAGGAAATAGGGCCCATCAGTGCTACCAACAGTCGACTACCAGGACAGCATGAAAGGGCACAGCAAAGGACAGAGTGGTCTTTCTGGGGGACGAAACTCTCTGAACACTGGACATTTTGAGATCAAGAAAATAATAATTTGCAAGGTTTAATTTCTGTCATTGTTCAAAGACTTTAACTCCAAGTCTTGGAAGTTGCTGTTTTAAATGAACTTCTAGAATGTTGCATCCTGGACTGTCACGACCACTGTCACCCACTTGAAAAGGCACATGTCCTCCAAACTTGTAGCTGTCTAGTTCTTCACACTTACCCACGATGCTGCCATCCATCTGGGAGTCACTTGCATGTGGCCATCGGACACCATTATGATGGTGTTTCTGGAGGACACAGATTATTTCTGGTATAGTCAAGAGCCTTTTTAGCAAGCAGTGAGTTAGCTAGCAGGTTGACTTGGAAGCTCCTAAGATATTCTGCTGAGTACCTGCCACTTTGGTCCACTAGCTTAACTTCTCCATATCCCAAGTCTACCATCTCCGTAAAGCAGGAAAAACCCAGGACTCTGGGGAGCAGTAACGGAATAATGGATATACACTCTCTGGCAAAGGGCCTGGCTCTCCCATCACTTCATTCTGAGCATGAAGTGCACATGTTTCAGCAACATCCTTCCATAGGCCAGAAGATTTCCATTTCTCTACTATGTGTCTGAAATGATTTCCAAATAAACTGGCTCAAATGATCTGAACAGCTTCCTTTGCCACTGTTTTTGTTTGATTTATCATGCCTTTTGATACATTTTTATATCAATTCACAAATCATATTCTAAAACAACATTCTCTGGGAAATGGCAAATTTATGAGATTCAATCCTAGGCCCAAATGATTCACATGGACAATCCAAAATTAATCGACCCCTGTACGTCTTCTTAATGTCATGCTTTTGCTCACTTGTGAATTTTTGCTTTGTAAAGTTGAAGTTCACCGTCTTTCACTTGTGTAAAAATCACCTCTTGGACTGCATCCCCACAGTCTGTACATGCTAATTTAATATATGAATCCTTTGTAAGAAGCAGCACAGAATCCTGGGGCCATGACTATGTGCTAGTGACCCCAAAGCTCACCCCACCTTCCTGGGTCTCCTCCAGGTGCTCAGGTGAAATGCTCCTTTTCTCCAACTCCCAGAGACCTAGAGGTAAAATGGCACAAAGCACTTCCCAACAAGGCACAAGCAGGGGTCACAGGGGATTTAGGACATGTTTCTTCTTTATGAGTCAGTGAGTGGCCCTGTCCCTTCTACTTCTGCCTCAATATAGCCAAATGCATCCCTAATTGAAGTCATGTCATTGAGGACACCAGGCACAGTAGGACAGTTCATGCTGATCCTCGAGCTCCATCTTCCTTGGATACTCTCATTTCATTGGTCCAGATTACCCAGAAAACTTTCACATCAGTACATCTCCACCCCCTTGTTCTTGATTTGGAGACCATGGAGGCTGGGGACGAGGCAGGTCTTGAATGGGTTCTACAAAAGAACACACTAATGACTGGAAATGCGTAATTTAAGACTGTGCTTTCACACTGATGACAGAGAAGTGAGCAACCCACCCTCATCACAGGCTCATTCTCTTCTGTGTGATTTGCTGCAAAATCAGAGCAGAGAGGAGCCCATAGGTCAATGAATTATTCAGGCTTCTCCTCCAACCTCACCTCCCAAGGGAAGCTGGAAAAGAGTCTCTACAGACCTCCCTGGGTTAGTCAGCTTTCCATTACTGTAGAAAATACCTGAGACACATGAACTTAAAAAGAGGAATGGTTTAATTTAGCTCATAGCATCAGAAGTTTCCATCCATGGTCACTTGGCCCCAGTACTGTGTGGAGAGGGAGAACACCAAGGTGGGAACCATGGAAGAGAAAGCTGGAAAATGCAAAGGAAAAAGGAAGGAGCTAGAGTCCCAATGTTCCCTTCAGCACATGGTCCCAGGGACCCAGCCTCCTCCCACAGGCCCCACCTCTCAAGGGTCCTATCACCTCCCAACAGCACCACACTAGGAACCAGCCTTCAACACCCAGGCCTTTGGGGGACATTCGAGATCCTAATTGTAGCTCCTCCTAACCCCCCTCCTCACACTCTATCCTTCTCCATATTATACCTTGAAAGCTGTCAGAAGATGCCGTCTGCATCCCTCTTCTGCTTATGAGCTTTGTGCTGTTCACAGCTCTGTCTCAAATGTCCAGAAAAATATTTAGCCCATAAATTTCTTCAACCCCTCAACATCATTCATTCTGCCTAAAACATCAAAGGATTCGATGCTTGTCCTTCCCCCTCTTTGTCCTGCCCATTCCATTTGTGTGTGTCCCCAGATGCCATCTCATCCTCACTCCTGTTGGAGAGAAGGTCAGGTAGCCTCACAGGTATCTCACAGATCACAGACGGTCAGCAGGACAGAGATCTGCATTGGGGATTTCCTTCTACTGAATCCAGGGAGTATCTGTGAAAATGCACTCGGCAAACAGGATCCACTCTGGGTGTCTCCAAAGAGAATGTAACATGAGGCATTGGCTACCTCGCTGACAAAGAGGGTGAGAAACCCAATGGCAGGGAGATAATGGGGACATTCCCAAGATCCCAATGCCTTTATCACCGTAGGGATGAAGGGGGACACCAGAAGGCAGAGGCGTTACCAGAAGCAGAAGCTTCAACCTCAGTCAACCTTCCCCAGCAGGACTGGGATCTCAGAAGGGACTGCAGGTCACAACCTGGGGCAAGAAGGATACACTGCCCAAAGCAGAGGAAGAGGGCAAGAAGAAATGCCTTCCTGAGTCCACCAGAAGTCCAGCGGCAAAGACTCCAGGAGAGCATAGATTGCTGCCTTACCGAGCAAGGCAGGGAGGACTAGGGCGTGTCCCTGAGCACACCTGGCAACAGCTGCAGGTGGGGCAGAGTTGCATCAGCCCCGCACCCATACCACCCAGAAGGAGCACGGAAGAGTTGGTGTGGGGCGAACAGAAAAGGAAGGAACAATGAAGAATGGGTGGAAGCAGACTTCCCACAGCCATGGATGTGAATGTACAAATATTTTATAGTCAGGTATCTCTTTCCCTGGGGTTCTAATAGCTTCCCATAGGCTGACTGCTCTCCAAGGCAATGACCTGAGCCTCACGGCAGGGGACAGACGCATGCAAGCTGACCCCTTCACAGTCTCCATGACAGGTGCCAGCAAACCCGGGACTTGGCAAGAAAAAGCTCAGCTCTGATTGAGGAACATGGAGTAGAAAGGAAAGAGGAGCAACCCAGCAGCTCCTTTAGGGTCAAAATGCCACAGAAACACCATCGTCAGTAGTCAGGCCTGACAAGAAATTTCAGATTACGAGATTAAAAATTACCTAAAAAAGGAAAATGCCTATCAGCAACATGGTATGTTTTGTTACAGTTTTGAACAGATAGACATATCCTATGCCTCAGTCTGACTGACCCTGACAAAGAAAGAAATCTGAAACTGTACAAAGAAATAAGTGTTAACCATTACTAATGATTGTGTGTTAGTGTCAGAGTTTCTAAACCTAAAGAGGTCTCAGTCAGATTTTTCATTGCTGTGATCAAAGATGATGAGAGGAGGGAAAGTTTATTGGGCACTCATGGTTTCAGAGGTCTCAGTCCACAGGTAGTCGACTCCATTGCTCTGGGCCTGAGGTGAGGCAGAACAACATGGCGGAAGAGTATGGTGGAGGAAAGCAGCTCAGGAAATGCCAACAAGGAAGCAGAGAGAGCTCTGCTCCAAGGACAAAATATACACCCCAAAGGCATGCCTCACTGACCCACCTCCTCCAGCTACACCCTACCTGGCCACAGTTACTGCCCAGTTGATCCCTATCAGCGGGTTAATCCATTGATTAGGTTAATGCTCTCAAAACCAATGACTTCAACTCTGATAATTCTCGGATTATCTAACAATTCCACTTTTGAGGGGGCACCTCGATCTAAAACTTTAATAAATGACATTTGCAATTCCCAAGGAATAAACAAAATGTGTATGGTCATAGGGAAAAAGGGATAACATTTCAATAAGAAACGATTCTGATCCATAAGCAATGGTTGTAAAGGTCTGGAGAATTGAGGTCATGTGGCCAAGTTAAATAAATTAAATTTCCCCATTTGTTTTTTCTGAATAAAGAAACAAAATTGTAACTAATTCCCTTTCTTCTCGGTTAGAAGGGTAATGCCCAGCCAGAACATAAAATTATGAAACGTCAGAAAGCAAAGGTGCTTTTAGCCATAGGTGTCTTTAGCCATTCTTGGCTGAAGGCCATGAAGGTGAAGGGTGACCAGAAGTCCAGAGAGTAAGTGAACATTATGTAATGACATGCCTGTTGCCATACTGGCCTGCTCATTAGGGATTGACCAGCATGCAACAATTTTCTTATTTAAAAGTCAGGCTAGAGGGAAAATATTCAGGCTAGAAATCACATAATCTGTCTTCTATTCCTGTTTCCTACAGGGTTACTCATTCCAGAAGCACAATAATACTTCATTTATCTGGAAGTCATTAATTTGGTTCATTTTTGAAATCTGCTCCATTTTGTCTTTCTTAGCCTTACTTTGTTTCACGTTGAGCCCACACGAACAACGAAATTCATCAAAGATTTAAATAATTTAAAAGAAACTATTTGCAAGTATCATGAAGGAATTGATTAAAACAGGTATCTTCGATAGGCTCATCAAACTCGTCTTATCAACCTATCAAAGCAGACCCCTGAATCCCTCCTTTATTGGATCACAGTCTGTAAATTTCTTCTAAAATGAGGCATGCACTTAAAAATAATAAGCCAGTTCAAAAAATAAACAAAGTGGGGTTTGCTAACTCGAAATAGTCCTCCCTCACGTTATTTCAGATTAATGAATCCTGCTGTGTGAAGGTCATCTTTATTCATTCCACACTACCAAGCACTTACAGGATGCCATGTGCCAACATTATGGGGAGAACAGAGAGCTGGTGTCTCTCAAGAAGGAGATGAAATACCATTCTTGTAGGGAAACCATTCAACTGTTTCTGAATCAGCAAACTGAGGCTCTCAGTGAAAATAGCTGCCTACCTATCCACATCAATCTCTGGTCAGGAGCAAGGGACTATGGTAGAGACCACACATTAAGGGACAGCAGGTGAAGACAACGCTAGCTGCCATTAGTGGAGAGTGCCGTATCATGAACCCATCATTCCTGCCTGAAGCACCTCGGGTCAACTCAGTGCTCCAGGTTAGGGATGCATCTTCAGGAAATGAGAAAGAACCCCACCATCTCTCCCACTGTGTGCTTTCTTACCTATCCTCCACCTGTGCCTTCTCATCACAGAGCCAAGTCGGAATTCCTTCTAGAGAAGATGCAGGAAAGGTAACTGCTGGCTTTCTGGGGTGACAGCACTCTTTGCTAAAAAGAATAAGCAGCTGTGCTGGGCCCCAGATTCCCAGCCTGGAGAAATGTTCCCTCCCATAGTTCTTATGTGGTGGGATCCTAGGCTAACTAGTTAATGTGGGTGTTTGGAAGACTGGTAAGAAAAGGCAACCTATTGGTTAAGAGCACAGATGATGGAGACCTAAGTATAACTTGGGTCTTGCAATTAGCAGCCTAGGGACCTTGGACACCTCCCACCCTGGCTCTCCAGCTCTGATAGCACCTTTCCCTCTCATCCAGGGGACTCTGACATTTCCCAATGTCTTGCTTCCTCCCCACATCTGCCATTCCTTCTCTGAGCAAGTGTGCACTGAGTACTTACTATCTGCTTCACTTGAGGAGGAAACGGTGAACAAAATAGACACATCCCCTCCCATGGCTCAGGGATCTTCCCTCACACTGGTCCCCCACCTGCTTGGTGAACACCCTTCTGTCATTGCTCAGTGTAATCATTATTTGCTCAGGGAAGCTTTCCATGGCTGCCCTGCTAGGAGAGATGCCTATCTCTGATCTCTACTGTGGTCATTCATTCCTGTGATGGATTGACACACATTGACCTTCCCAACCAGACTCTAAGCTGAGGATACAAGAACCAGAAAAGCAGGACAATGGTGGCAGTTTTCAGTATCTGACACAGTTCGTGGACATATCAGAGGCACAATAAACTTGTATAATCCTACTGAAACCTAGCATGTTGGATTCTGTTACCCCAGGTGCGTGTTCTATCTCTGAAATGGGAACTTATGATATTTTACTATTAAATAACAAAAGTACTCTTTTTAAACAAAAATAAGTATGTGCAGGTATGCATCTTAAATAATCTTAGTCAATGTCACAAAGAGTTTCTCAGTGACCTTGGGAAAGAGTTAGGGCTACAGCCAATTTGATCTTACTTGATTTTATTATTTTATTAGCATTCAATTTTAAGTTATCAAATACAAAAACATTGTTCCACAATTTCTTGGATTTATGCTATTTCATTTTATAGATAAATGGAAGTTTTAGTAGTTATGATTATGAGAACTTTCAAAATTCAATTAATTAAATACTCATAAATATTTCAAAATATATTCATAAATTTAATTTGTTAGGGTTACCTTATATTTACTTCAATGATCTCACTTATAAACAAAAACTTCTCACATATTTAACAATTCAAGTAAATGTAATAAACTAAATTTGTAAATATAGTGATTCTCAAGTTGTCTTAAACATTCCAGTCCTGTGTACAAGTGTTACAAATTATCTTACACCTTTCAATTTAAAATAACAAGTCTAAATTTATCTATGCAATTACACATTTTAATTTGGAACCAGGAGTCTAATCCCTTGGATACTCTATGTGTCATATTCTCTTAAATAGTTAAACTACTTAAAAAATGAAATATAAACAGATCGTTCCTAAAAACCAACATGTATTGATACTATGGGTTTGATTTGTTTTATGCCCTCTATTCTTAATTCTAAGCCTTCTT
Source organism: Glaucomys volans (assembly GCA_020662805.1). Classification (NCBI taxonomy): domain Eukaryota; kingdom Metazoa; phylum Chordata; class Mammalia; order Rodentia; family Sciuridae; genus Glaucomys; species Glaucomys volans. The sequence continues at coordinate 1,314,973 of JAJEJO010000207.1, forward strand.
GAAGTTATACATGTGCCTAATGATGAAGAAATTGAACTGGACTATGCAAATCAAATTGCCTAATCAGACAACAGAATCTCAATGATCGATTTTCAACATCAAACATGTGGGGCTTTTTCTCTCGCGGACCAGTCCTTCAGCTCTCTGGAAACCAACTGGGTATCCTACAACTCAATTCAGTTCTGAAGTTAGGATAGACATCACAGGTTGAGGTTTCAGAACCTTTTGTCTCTGTTGAATAGGGCCTTTCATTCCCCATCCTGGGCCATCAGTGTCCTCACCAACCCAGAGCTTGCTGAGTGTGATGGCTTAGGGGCTCACATGGAGACGCCATCACGTAGACACTGTTGATTGAATCATTAGCTGTTGGTGATTAACTCCTTCTCCAGCTCCTCTACCCTTCCCAGAGGTCAAGGGCTTGGCTGGAAGTTCCAACTGTCTAGTTGTGCCTGACTTTTCTGGCCAGTCCTGTCTGAAGCCCCAGTCCCCAGTCATCTCCTGCCCACAAAGGACAAGTGTCACTCCAGATTCCAAGCATCTTATAAACCCTTGCTCGTATCCCCCTCATTTCTCAGGAAAATGCAAGAGTTTCAGGAACTAGGTGAAGAACACATTTATTTTTTTCTTATACCACAATATCTCAGGCTCTTTATCAGCTAGTTGTTTGGTGCAGAAATGCTGACATCCCTGGAGATTTTTATTATAACCCTGATTGTCACCATGAGAATTTTTTTCTTTGAACACTTGCTATGCCAAAAGGAACTCTCAGACCATTCCCTCACATAGGGTGATTGGACAGCCCCTTTCCTTTTGATTCAGTTGTTTCTGACCCAATTCTTCTGAAACCTCTTTCAACCCTATTGCCTTTTCTGGGTGTCTGAACCCAGGTGGAGGCACTAAAGCATTGCATTCAGCTAATCTGTTTTACAGTCTGATTTTGAAGAATCCAGCAATAGATTTTCCCTTCCTGGTCTCTTTACTGACAAAAATGTGATATTCAGTTAAGTGGGCTTTTTTGTTTAGAACAATAAAAGTGACATAAAAATTTAAGTTGGGCAGTCAACTTGACCCTCACCTGACTCTTTCTAGGAAATTTGCAGAAGGAGAAAGAAAAGTGAGCCTATCACCTCTCCCAAGTGATTGCTTCACTTGGAGTTAATTAATTCCGAAGAAGAAAACAACTTCTCTACATCTACAAAAGAAATCCTCAGAGGCCAAACACTGAGTAACCTCTTCAATAATCTCTAGATGGACGCTCTGAGCACTTAGTGACTTTCAAATGTTCCCTAGTGGAACTTTACTTTAAATTTTGCAAAAGAAAAGATTATTCTCATAAAGTTCACATTTCATTCTGAAATTCATCATGTTGATAATTTAAGAATATATATGGCTGTGTACCTTAGAGCTTTTCTCTTCTTCAGTCTGAAAGGAGTAACTCTTATTCTAAGTATTTGTAAAAAATAGAACCTGGGATCAGAGTTCCCAAGTCAAAAGTTTGATTCTACTTTTAATTTAAACCCAGGGTCAATCTCTGTAAGCCTCAGTTTCCTCATCTGTAAAAGATGGGTTTGAGTTCAATGTTCCTGAAGGTTTCTTCCGTCTGAAAGATCACCAGTGGATGGGCTGGCCATCGAGAGCAGAAAGGATCCAGTAGCAATTATTTTTTATCGTGACCATTGTGAGTAGAAAGCCAAAGCAGTTAGAATTTTTCCTTCCAAATCATTTACTTTGCTGTAGCAGTATTTTCATAAACTGACCTGAACTTTCTGAGATAAGAAAAAATGTGAACTTTCAGGTGACCAAAATGGAATACTGCAAGAGAAATGTGCTGTGGAAATTATGCTGAGATTGTTATCCGCGTGGAAACTTGGCGAAGTTCTCCTTATCCTCGGAAAACCATTTAAGGTCAGACAATAGCATAAAGATGAGGGCGTCTTTAAAAGCACGCACTACTACATTCCCCAGACTTGCTTATACAGCCAGAGGTCTCAGAGGCTTACCAGTAAATCCCTGCGGTCACCTGGTACCACAAGGCACATTTAAAAGAGACCTTTTTCACTCCAAAGTCGTAAGAGAAAAGAGACTCAGGTTTGTCCATAACAGCTGAAAACACATGCCCAGTGTCACTATAACCTTAAGTATTTCTAAGCCAGTCACAAACACCGTACCACAATTTCCATGTCATTATTACTACATTGAACAAGAGGAAACTGAGCCCAGACAGGTGATGTCCCTGTCCGGCCACCAAGTTGGTAACTGATGAATTAGGAATTTGAATCCAAACAGACTGAATTCTAAGCACATGTCTATCATTCTGCTCTCTGCTGCCTTCCTCTAGAGGGTGGTGTGTGCCTGTTGGGAGTATTCCTCAAAGTGAGCCTTTTAAGTCAGGTTGTCTCGCTTTCCACACACAGCAAGTGACTTCTTGAAGGTGGATGCTATTTAATATCATGAGAACAATTTAATTCTCAAAAGAAGTCTTCATCCCAGCATTCCAGGCTTATTCATAGAAAAATCTAGAATTCTCTGACAAGCTAGGGCAAAAGAGTAGAGGGGGCATGTTGAAAGACAAGCAAACAGAGAATACTATCGTGTAGAAAACACAGGAGGAGAAAAATAATTAGAATTCATACTTTAAACATCATTAATGCGAAGAGTTCTTTGACATACACTTAAAAAAGTCTTTACCCAAATTTTCAAGATTTGAGAGTTGGTCAAATATACGTATTTCTCCCTTGACTATTGAGAAAGGGAGTTGAGAAAAACCGTTGTGTTCACATGTACAGCAAGGGGATAAAGGATGCCTGTGTGACATCCCACTCACACGCCCACGGTCGCCCCTCTGAGGTCGCTTTGCAAAAGCAAGTTGGCGTATGGTGGGCGGACACAGGGCCTCCAGGTCGGCATTCAGGAGCTCAGTGAAGAGCGAAATTTCTCGCAGCTGTCACTGAATTAAGCTGCTTCTATTTTGATTTATAATACAAGACTCTGACCTCATGTTATTTTTTAAAATATAAGAGTGAAATAGCCCTAAAAAAAAAATACAAAGCAACTCTGAGGTAAAGTGATTGAAGGTCTGCAATACTTTTCATCCAGAAAATATTTGCTCTTCCAAGGAGGGATCATTCATTTCTTAAGAAGACAAGAAACTTTCATAATGCAAATGGCCTCTGTTCTGCAAATCTGGGCCCTCAAAAGTGACCTGACCATATCATACTATCCAAGTGTCCTGGGAGGTGTTCAAGGAGCACCCCTAACTGTCCTGATCTGCACGAGTCTTTGATGCTCTTGCTAGTACCCTACCTCTCCATATCCCCCCATTTCCTCCCCCATCCACATCAAGCCCATGTGTCTGACATACACTTGTGAGAACACGTGCATTGCATGTTAATACCCCATCTGGACACGAGAACATGCAGGTAAGACAGACCTCTGTATAGACAGCACTGGATCAGAAGCCACTGGGAGCCCTGGCTCATGATGACCACACAGTCCCAGACACCATTATAAACACATAATAAGTACTTCAACAACTCATTTTTTCTCTTACATTTTTAACTCTCATTCTATTCTGGGCAGAAGCCGTATTTCCCACAAGGAAGTCAGTGAGGCATTCTTTGACAACTTCTCAGGACATTTTTACTAGCTTCACCTAAGCTGTCAGTATCCAAAACATGACTGTGTGCTATGGAAAAAAATAACCCAGCTAACAAGGGCCCCAGTAGAGCTGGAGAAGGGGGAAAGAGCATGTTTTTAGGGGAAATTTTATTTTTCTTGACAACAAAATCATCCAGGAGAGGAATGGGACCCCACTCCAGAATAAGAGCTTTATTTTCATCAAGGTGAATGTCTTCCAAAGATAAATGGTGTGCAGATAGGCTTCTCAGGGGAATTTAAGAATGAGAACAGCTGAAAGCTTAAGGAGGTATGGAACAGATGAAGCCAGTAGAGCAAAAGACAGAAATTGCATTCAGGAACCCAGGACATGGAGTCCCACTCCAAAAACAGGAAAAGGTACTAGTATGTCCCTTACCATTTTGCAGACATCTGGACTGGATCCTCATTCATTCCAGCTTCCTGACAGTTTCTGCACATCCCTGCACCCCCACCCTGGGATGTTCATGGAATAATGAGCTGGACAGTAAAGATGATGGTCAGGATCAAGCCTCTCTTGATTTTAACAGCAGCAAAGTGGAATAACGATTCTCAAAAGTTCAAGTCAATATCAGCTATAAAGCTTGAGTGTGTGTTCATGTGTCCCCAACCCCTACAGCATGCCCATTAAAAAAGAACTCCATGGGGGACCGTGTCATCTGTATTTTTAAAGTCCATGGATAATTGTGATGCATGCGTAGGATCTAAGAACAATGGTACCTGCCGCCTTGGAGTTTCGGGCACATACCTGGCAGAGATTAAAAATGCTCAGTCATAAAAATCAACAGGAGCTCAATCATATGAAGAACGTGAAGTTCATGGGTGTTGCAGAGACAATAAGGAGCACCTGGTGCAAACTGACAGAAGCAAGGGGGCGTGGCGAGCACCAGCAGGTCAGGCACAGTCCACTCTGCTCTTACCTGCCAACCTCAAGATGCTCTGTAGTGAGCATGCGCTTGCGCGTCTCTCACTGACCACTCGTGGGTGCGAACTAGAGACCCTAAGCATGAGCGCCGAGTGCTTCCTGGTGACTGGTGAGCCCTGCATGCATGAACAAATGAGACCAACAACCTCCTAAGCGCCGTTCATCAACTTTCTTTTGTCTCAACATATAAGGGAATTATTTTTTAAAGAGGAGAAAATTAAAGGACAAATTTTAAGTAACAAGGAGTTTTACCTGGCAATTATGGAAGAAAAATAATTTAGAAGCCTGAAGCTAAAACTGATTTCTGCCAAGGTTTTATGATCGCCAGCTTTAGAAATTGAGGCTTTGTCTCTTGAACATGTTCTGAGCACCCTCTTCTGGAAGTAGCTGGCATCACCCAAGGACTTTCTTGGAGCAGGCTTGTTTGCGGGGACGCTCCCCTTGTCTGAGTCAGCCTAGTCCTAACACCGGTGCTGTTTGGGAATGGAAATAAACGCGGAGCTGGCTCGGGGTTAGTAAGGGAGCCTGGCTAAAACAAAGAACCATCTGCTTGGTTGTTCTCAATTAGGCAGTTTTGCAAGAAAATTGAGCAAATTATCAATTTGACACTGCAATTACCAAAAATAACTAAATTCTGTCTTCTCTTCTTCCTACGTCAAATCAGTTTAATTTATGAGAAAAAGGAAAGGAGACATTAGCAACTTTTAATTACCAGGGCTCTGCTGATTTGTTTGTTCACTAAGAAGCTAGGAGGCATTCCAAGCCAAGACGCAGTGCGGGTCAAACCCCAGTGTCTCAAGTGACTCCCCGACTCAGAAGTTTCTCAGATTCACTTTAATCACCACCACTCCTAAAGGCAGGCATGCACAGCAGCTCTGATTTTCCTCTCTTGCTTTACCCAGCTGACTCTCAAGAATTTAGATCCAGGCATCAAAGTTCCCATGGGGTTTTTCTGAAAAATAGAGCTTTACAATTACTGTTCCCCTTGCACATTTTAGAAATTCTACCACAGGAAGGAAAAAACCCTGCTCATAAAATCTCACTTGTTCTTTTGAGCTGTTTGATCCTCAGACATCTTGAAGCTCAGAATCATAAACATTTAAAACCCAAGATGCAGGATGCACCATGGCTCCCAAACACCACATGGAAGAAGCCAGATCTATGCCTCAATGGACAAGGTGTCACTTAAAACAATTATTATATGTTAAATAGCGATGCACTCAGTAGGCTAAGCATGATCACAAATTATCTTCTCCACAATGTTATGATTCCCACCATCCGTTTCCAAGGTGAAACCACGGAGATTAAAAGTTGTAGCATTTTTGCCAAGACTAAAGATAGTGTCCTCTCTTACTCCACCCAGAGGCCTTCTGCATCCAAAGTCTGCCTATTCCAGCTGCTAGCAAAGTCATGGCACTAGCAAAATGGAAACTCATATTTTGAATCTAGATTTGTGTGACTCAGAAGTCTATGTTTTAAACCAGTACACTGCTCTGGCCAACACTATGACTTTTCCTATGCGCCTGCTCATACTGCAGTTGATCCCAAGTTTCTATAAAAATAAAATGGAAGAGCAAGCTGTGAAAAGTCCCATGCTTTGTTAGTAAAACAAGCATAAAGAAGTATCTATGCAGCTTCAAAATTTGTTAAACCAGATAATTCGTTTAAGGGAGAAAGTCAGTTAAGCTGATTTTTTAATTGAAAAGGCACAACCAAACTATCTATGAGAATGCTATGTATGTCTCATACATGGGCAGCCCACAGTCATGATTTTGCTTGGGAGTGAAACTGATGCCCTGAGCATTTCAGCATAGACGGCTTTACCATTTCCCTCCTCTTTAAACTGTTGTATTACATGGCCTCCTGACTTACAGCCTTGATTAAGAGTAGGGTTTTCCAAGGAGTCTTCAATTTTCCCTCGTGTTATTCTGTTCCTGCAGTAATTTGTGCTGTCTTTGTTTAAAGGGTTTTCTAATTGAACAGGTGCAAAAAAACAGGAGTAGTCAGTAGCTGTATTTGTACTGATTCAGAGTGCAGCCACCAGTTAGAAGCAGTTGCTGAGTTATGTTTATTCCACCTAATACTAGGGTGTGTGTGAATGATCAGATACAGTGAGGGTCATTACCACATCACAGTTTTTGTGTGTCCAGCCAGGCAGCTGGTTGTGCTGGGCTCCAGGTAGTTCTGACAGTCTTTCTCTGACTAAAGTCTTCCTTGTGTTTAATTTTCCCAATTTTAAGATAGAGACATAGTTGCTATTCAAACTTCTGAAAGATTGGAGACCTATTTCTGGAGAATCTTGAGGTTTCCCATCAGTAACTAATTGATACATTTGTCCTCTCAAGATGGTAGCTTCTGATAAAACTGCAAATCAGAGAAAACACAATTGAGGAATACGTGGACTTCATAAGCTTTAGCTGTATTGAGACTGTCACCTGAGACCATCAGAGGCCTGGACTTGAGGATCCCAAAGTGCCTAAGAACTATGGATTGACTTCTCTTTGAATAATGCATTCTTTTGGAATTTACTTTTTTTGTGTGTGTGTGCTGGGAATTGAACCCAGGGCCTTGTGCTTGTGAGGCAAGCACAACTCTACCAACTGAGCTATATCCCAGTCCTGGATTTTCCATTTTTAAAACTGAAAGGGGCTCAACAATTATTCCTATCTTACAAAACTTCTGAAACTCAGCAACAAGACTATGCAGGAGTAAAATCAGGGCCAGAAGTTGGGCCTCCCAACTCATAATGCTAGTTCTGGAAGCAGCAGGAATCGCTGAAGGACACTTTCATAGCAGGCTTACTTTGTGGACGTATCACAGGAGGGCTCTGAGCTGGAAGAAGTCCTAGGGGTCAATAGCATATTTTATACACGGGGAAGCCACAGTCCAAAGAGGCTGAACAACAGGTCTCAGTTCATTCAAGGGGTTCTCATAATACCTAAAATAACTCAAATACACCAAATCCCAAGCCAGTGTTGTTCCTTCAGCTGAATTAGCACATGAGCATTAGTTCTAAGGATTCCCATTGGGACCTGATGTGATATACTGCTTATTCACACAGACTGTTCACTCCTGGCTTGGGGGAAAAGAGAGATCTCCTTAAAAATGAGTCCTTGAAAGCTCTGAGCTCCGAGTGTAAAGTGTATTACACTCCAAACCCCAAAGTACTGAGAACTTTAAAAACATTAAAAACATGTGAACTCAGCATCCTTCCATGAAGATGTGACATACATTGGATGCAAGGCCCATCTGGACCCCTAACTGTCTGGTAGACTTTGGATTGCTGATTCCAAAGTTCAGTTCCTTTATGAAGATTGGAGATCATAACTTGACAAAGTGTAGAACCAAACACTGTGACATAAAAATACAGGAGTTCATTCCTTCCCAAGTAAGATCATCAGGAGAGCTCTTCAGCTCTGACCACCATGGTACCTGAACTTCCAGCAAGACTCAGAAGCAATTCCAGTTGGAGGTTCTCCTGGTGAGAACAAGGGAAAATGCTCTTCCTGAGCTCACACTCCTATTTGTAGAAGAGTCTCACAGTTGACAGGTGTTGAAATTTGCAAGGGGAAGATCAGCTTTGAATGATAATAGAAGGAGTCCAAGAAATGAGCATCTTGTGCTGGCTGTGTCTCTGATCCCCTAGGTGAGTGAGTCATGGACTCTCTGAGCCTCAGTTTCCTTTCTGTGCATGAAAGAGTTCATCCCAGTCTACAGAGGCTTGTGCTCTTTGTTTAGAGGCAGAACCCCAGAGTGGACCCATCAGTATTTGCATCTTGCATTTCTGAAGTCACATATTTGGGGCCTGCTGCTTGCTGGGCTCCCATTATGGTTTGGAATTCATCTAAGTCATTTTTAATTGACCTGCTTATTTTATTTATAGTCTATAGGTAAAGCAAAGCCTAAGACTTGAACTTGCATAAAATCATTCATCAGGAGACCCTAAAGATTAGGAGTGCCCAACAAAGTTTAAACTTGTGGATTTTTTTTTCTATTTTAGTGACCAAAGTGGCAACCATTTTTATCACTTTTATCCTCAATGGAAAAAAATCACTTTGGAAACAGCACAGTAGTTGTCACTTAAAAAAAAAATACAACTAGAGGATAGTAGCCCAAATTATCTAGAAAAAAGGGATAAAATTGTTTTGAAAAAGTAAAAGAAAACCTACCATGTCCCTTGATGGTTATCAGAATGGAAAGGAAAACACAATTTTATGTGGATGTGACCTGGTGAGATGGAACAAGTCAAATCGTTCAGAACAGGAGCCAGGAGCAACAGCCTTGCTGGCCACAAGCCATGCTGGCCTGGTGGAGTTAGATCAACCCTCCTCAGAGGTATGCATCCAGAATCTGAGGAACTCAGTGCAGCTGCCAGTGGACAATGACCCAAGGGCTGTGTAGGCAAGTCTTAGCTGGGCATCATGCATCCATCAAAGGGCACTAATAATCCCTTGGCTTGTGCGGAAACCCATGGTGTCTCAGGGCAGTCATTGTAAGGGACAGTGTGATGGCTAATTTTATGTGTCAAGATGATCAGGTTAAGGAACACCCAGAGAGCTTGCAAAAAATAATGCGTGAGTGGGTCTCTGAGGGTGCTCCTGGAAGAGAAGTAATTCAAACTAGTAGATTTTGTAAAGATGACCCACCGTCGCCAATGGAGCAGCCATCATCCAATCTGCTGAGTGCCTAGATAGAACAAAACTTGGAAGAAGGGCCAATTTCCTCTCTGCCTGAGCTGGGATACCTATCTTCTCCTGCCCTTGGACAGCTCTGCTCTTGGTTGTGCTTCATACTCAGATTGGGACTTACACCATCAGCTCCCCCAGTTCTCCAGTATGCAAATGTCATTTTCTATGACTTCTCAGCCTCCATCATCCCCCAAGCTGATTCCTCTTTCTTTAAAAATTTTTTTATTTGTTCTAATTAGTTTTACATGACAGTAGAATGCATTTATACATTTTGATAGATCAGACATAAATTGGAGTGTAATCTCTCATTTTTCTGATCATACATATTGCAGAATCACATCGGTCGTACAGTCATATATGTACATGAGGTAATAACGTCGAGTTTCACTCTACTATCCTTCCTACCCACATACCCTTTCCCCTCCCTTCACTCCTCTCTACCTAATATCAAGTAATTCTATTCTTCCCTCTCCCCACTGATTCCTCTTAATAAATGTCTTCTATGTAAGCTTACCTGTCTTCCTCCTGATTCTGTTTTGAAAAACTTAATGAATACAGAATGGAAGTCTCTGAAAGAAGATAATTTGCTTCTTACTGTTGATATACATGGGGCACAAGAGATTAATTGAAAAACAAGGAATATATGACCTTAGGTGTTCCCTGGGTTTGTGATAAAGTACCACTTTCTAAGATTAGGAATATCATGGTTGTGTAGAAATAAAATCACATGTCAACGAATGTATTTAACATTTTAATAAATGAGCAAAAGAATAAGATATTGACTTGTTCAGCAAAAACAAAAAAATATGAACAGCTGAAATACACAAAGAATACTGAATGAATTTACTAATAGGTAGAAAACTGCAAGAAGTCCTATTGACCAATAAAAAATAATGGCCATGGTTGTATTTTCTATAGAAAGAAAATCAATAGTATCTCTACCAGACAAAATTCATTTGTATTGCTACAGACAAAACCCATTTGCATTACTATCAGTTTTCTGTCCATTAACTTCTACCCCTGTGGATCTGTAAGATAGCTTGGTCACCAGGAAGTCGGTGAAAACAGTGCCCACAGAAAGAAAGACCCTGAAAGACCCCTACCCTCAGCAAAACACTGAAAGGACCCTCAGCCAACCCCCTTACCCATAACCACAGAAAAGAATGGTTCCTGAGAAGAGCAGCTCACAGTATTCATGAGCAGGAATCTGAGCCATGGAATTCTAGAGCCCCGCTTATCCAATTGGAACATGATCTACTAAAATTCATGACTGGACCAGCCATCCCTACTGTGAATTTGCCAGTGGAAATGATTAATACATTCTTTCGAAACAATCCCTAAAGTTTCCCAGCCTATGAAAATAAAAGAGAATTAGGTAGTAGCTTGGGGTTACATTATTAAATACAGGATTTGTTTAGTAGAAAGGAAAACAAAAGTGTCCCAGCATCTTTTGGGTGACAAAGAAGAGCATGGCCAGGTAGCATTTTGGCTACCTAAACTTCAAAGAGCAAAGCAGACACAGCCATGATTCAGAGTTCTCATCTGATCTGAGCTGCAAGCACTCAGCACCTGTAAAAGCCCTTGGACTCGTGAAGTTCTCTGAAGAGGCTGAACAGAGATCTCAGCCAATCACTGACTTGGCCCTTATTTCAGTTTTGGATCAGCCATCCTCGAATTCACATGGAGAAGCATTCATCAATCAAAAATTTTCTTCTGAAATGCATGGACCCTGATCCAGTTCATCCATGTCTGGAAATTCTGCTGCTAAGAGGAAGAGATGTTCTTCAGACACCTTCCAACATTTAAATGATGAGAAAGATATCCCAAGAACCTCCTAGCACCTAGCTTTGTGAAAAACACTTTTTCAGCAACTTACCTGGGTACTTCTTTTTGTTCTGATAAGAAATATAAAATATGTCCCCTTCAGAAAAAGTAAGGGAAAGAGAGAGAGGGAGGGAGAGAGTGGGGAAGGAGGTGGATAGGGAGGGATATGTCATTTTAAATGTCTTCTGTCTCCCATGATTCCACAAGTCTTGCTAGAGAAACCATTAAGAGTTAATTCTGGGCATATCTTTATTTCGGTTCTGCTGAAAGAAATGATGTTGCAAATTAGTAATGTTCATCACACTTGAATTAACACTAAAATTTCCGTCAAATTTAAATCGTTTGTGAAATTGCAATTGTTTCTGCAGTGTCTGAAACCCAAAAGTAGAGACGTGATAGTGAATAAAAATCAAATCATAAAATGGACCAATGGCACCTCTCTCAGACCTCTTCCCTTGGAGCTGGGGATTAAACAATCAGAAGCAAACTGAAGATCAGATACCTTCAGGACAGCTGTTCTGAGAGAGTTTGATTTGGACAGAACAGGTGTGTTGTGTGGTCTGAGAGCAGGCTAGAGGTCAGCAGGGGGCTCTGAGAGGAGGGGGGCTCCCAGGCTAGCCCCAGGCCTACAGCAGGCCAGTGTGGTCCTCCTAGTGGAAGCACAGAATTGAATTAATTCTCAAGTCTGACAACCTTTCCAAAGGTCTTTAAAATGGAATTAGCCTAAAGCAATCATGTTGCAAAAACTAACCGGACAATTTTTAAGGTGCTCCCACCTGCCACTTAATGTGACTGGTTGTTGAAAAAAAAAAAAATCCAGATGCATTAGCATGGCATTGAACAATGGATTAATTACACATGTAGATGCACAAAGTCCATTTGGACAACCTGCTGGTTCTCAGGGAGGCAGTTGACAGCAGTTTAGGGGCCTGAATTAGTATTTACCAGCATAAATCTCCAGCTGGGCCTAGCTTTCCTGGATGCTGCCTTCTTTTGCAGCCCTGAGAGCTGATGGAAAAGTATCCTCATGCAATTTGCATCCCTGAAAGGCCAATTCTTTTGTACAACATCCAATTTGAAGAGACTCCATGGAATACAGGTGAGAGTTTCAGTGAATTTTACATACATTATGTATACAAGTAAATCATTTATCTGCCATACAAATATGTATGTATACACAAATATATACATATCTATCACAAATTCAAACTTTTAGTATAAATATATTTTTTTAAAAAATGGGTGAAGGAATGCTAGATAAAGTAAAAATGTCTCAAAGTTGGTACGCTGTTGAAAAGAATCTTGAATAGACAGGATAAAAAGCCCTCCTGTCAAGCATAAATGGAGGTGTCTCAAATTAGCCCATGAAAATCATTCCCACTCTGTGTGAGACCTCATTTAGAGCTCTGTCTCCATTTACCATGGGCTTCCAGATTATATGGAGGCTGCAGAAGGGAGGGAGCAGGGACTTTCAGTCCAGGAGGATGACACTAACTCTTAGTTAAAACAACTGGAAGGTAGACCCATAATATGGAGGGAAAAGATCCAGAGAGAGAAGGGAGGAGAAGGGGCAGGCATGGGGAAGTACAGGGAAATGAAATCTACCAAATTATGCCACATCCATGTACAAATATACCACAATGCATTCCTCCTTTGTATATAATTATAATGTGCAAATTAAAATAACAATAATAGGATGGAGACCTACAGAGTAGAGTAAGGGAATAGGGGAAGGGAGGATGTGAGGTAAATGGGAGGTACTTGGGAATGAAAGTGATCAAATTATGTTTTCTGCTTGCATAAACAGGGTGTGATGGATCCCACTATTATGTATAGTTGTGATACACTGATAAAAAAGGTGAAAATTATATTGTGTTTCTCCAAAAATAATCTTGAAAGAAAAGGAAAAAGTTCAGCCTTTCAAAAATGAATAAGAGCCTCAAAATGTTAGTGTGCATCGTACATAAAAAGCAGTAACTATCTGAAATACTGGCAATAAGAATATTGAATGATCAATTTGGGACTCTTATTTGCCTCTGACATTTACAACACGTTTCCTCTTCTTTTTTTTTCCACTGTATTCACTGATTTGAAATGAATGAGTGCTGACATTAATTGAAATATAAAGAGAAAAATCTAGAATCATGTAGGTTCATTGCTTACAAAACACTCTTTTAGGTACATATACAAATGTGTGGCTTTGAATGAACATGTGAATATGCAGAACAGCTTTCTTTAAAAGAAAAAATATTTTTAAAAGGAAGAATAAGAAAGGGACAGAGAGAGAAAACAAAGATAATTTCTAAATATAGAAGAATAATGCCAATATTAGATGTGTTTGTAAAATAAAGCTAGTATTTTACCTATTGTAACTGATTGTGTTGGTTCATAGAGATCCCCAAACTAACTCCTCAAAATGTCTACTCAGAAACAACAGTAACCCATACCCCAATTCTTATTCCTTCTCTCTAAATTTTATTCCACACTTCAACCAATGGAATCCTTTCCCGATAAGTTGTATGCTTTCACCCTGTTTATAATAATACATATCCCAGTTTGTGTCCCTGAATTTGTATGCTGATCCTGAAACCTGGTTACTACCTTGAGAGCAAACTTCCACCTCTCCAGCATCCAGCAGGCTGTTCTCCTGAGCCTCTCAACTGGAGAAGCCCAAATTTCATCCTCCAGAGCTTACCATGTTCATTAAACTCATGCCAGCCCAGGCTTTGTTTCAACCACAGACTCTTTCTCAATCATATACACTTGAAAACTTCATGAGTGAGGTGAGAGCTTCCAAGATGGCCCCAGTGGTCCTCCCTGCCTCCTGGAACCCACACCCTATGTAGCTTCCTACCTTCCAAGACCATGCAGCAGAAGGTTAGTACAAATTTCCAGTGCTTGCTTGGAAAGGGGACATTCTCATTACCATGTATTTCAGTCTCTGTCTCTCTTTCTCTCTCTCTCTCTTTCTACCCACCTCACCATGGAGGAAGTCAGGTTTGGGGTAGCCCTGTGAGGAGACACACAGGCTGAGGAACTCAGGTCTGCCCAGAGCCCACAGGAGAACTTGGAGGTGGATCATCAAGCCCCTTTTGAGCCTTCAGATGACATGGCCTTAGTCAGCAGCTTACCTGCAATGTCCTGAATGACACTGTGCCAGAACCACCCCCTCACTTACTCAAAGGATCTCCCTGACCTTCAGAAACTGGGTGAGATAATATATGCTATGTATCATGCCATTGATTGAGGGTCGTTTGTTAGGCAGCAGCAGATAGCTAAGAGAATAAACTGTTCCTATGTTCAAGCCACAGAAGTTCTCCTTGAGTATCTCACATGCTATCCTTCTCCTCCCCACTGCCACCAGCTCCTCCTGGGCCTTGGCTCATCTTGCACCACGTCTTCAACTGATAGACTCCTTTTTAATTTTTTCTTTCTTTTAATACACTTGGAAAATTTAGTCTGACAGAACAGGCAAATAGGATCTTCCTTATTAGTATTGATGATTTAAAAACTATCAGAAGATTGTATTCTGGTCACCATTATAAAAGTTGAAAATATACATGAATATGTGCATAGAGATATCTATAAGAGTTTATCCAGTTTGCGTATAGCCATTTTGACCTAAGGCCAAATACAGAGTTTGAGTAATGAACATACACCAGGTATTACCCTATGGCCACTCATTTTTTTCTGTTGTTGCTCTTTTTAGTTACGCCTGACAATGGAGTATATTTTGACATATCATACATATATGGAGTACAACTCATTCTCATTAAGATCTTATTCCCGTGACCACACATGATGTGGAGTTTCACCAGTGGTATATTCATATATGAACATAGGAAACTGAAGTCCCATTGTTCTACTATCTTTCCTATTTATGTCCCTCCCTTCCTCCTTGTGGACTGAGACAGACATCATTACCCTATGTCCATGTATGATTACATGAATGGTGTGAATCTACATCATGTACAACCATAGAAACGAAAAGTTATACCCCATTTATGTACAATGGATCAAAATGCAGTCTGTTAAATTAAAAATAAATAAATAAACCTTACATGTTCTTCACCAAATTAAATCTAAATTCATCATCCTGACTTTTTGTAATCAACAACTTTACTACTCTCCTTAAAAAACTAAAGTATGGTTTTCAATTAATAATTATCAATAATAATGACTTTTTAAGTAATAGCAGCTACTAGCTTTTGTCATTTACAAAACTGATTCCATACAGGTTAATTCTACTTCCTCTTTAATTCAACCCAGGATCATAGAGGTCATTTAAAATGTCACATCACATCAGATAGAGCCTGGCATAACAAACACAAAATTGTCTTAATGACACAAATACAACTTGAGCACCCTAAGAAGAGAGGGCAAGGGTACCTCTGTGCATCTGTTTATGTCCCTTTCCTTGATTGCTTTGCCCCCTTCTGCAGCATAAAGGCTGGTCTAGCTGCCCGGTGATTGGACTGCAAACGTAGGAAAATGAGGCTGCCTTCAGCTGACTGTTTTAGGCTCTGGTTGAAAGGAACTTACATGGTACAGCAAACGCCCAGTAGAATTCTAGTTGTTTGAGGAGAGTCACTGTGCCCGAGGTGGTGGAGAGCTCCGATCACCTGGTGAGGGCTACTAGCTCATTTCTGCACTAAGGGATGACAGGTAACTATGAAGAACAGGGAGAAGGACTAAAGGAAGTGCTAGGATTTAGATTCAAGATGTCCTCCAATTGCTCCTGTATTCATACGGGAAGTGATGAT
This sequence comes from Glaucomys volans, assembly GCA_020662805.1. Classification (NCBI taxonomy): domain Eukaryota; kingdom Metazoa; phylum Chordata; class Mammalia; order Rodentia; family Sciuridae; genus Glaucomys; species Glaucomys volans. The sequence continues at coordinate 1,330,827 of JAJEJO010000207.1, forward strand.
TAGATTACCTGAGCTGTGACCTGATCAGTGGATTGGCCCATTTGATGGGTAATTGGAGGATTACTGGGTGGTGACTACAGGCAGGCAGGGCATGGCTGAAGGATGGGGATCCCCAGGGGTGTGTCCCTGTGTCAGATATTTCTTCCAGGACTCCTCCCTACCCCTCTACCTGCTGGCTGTCTTGAGACTAGCAGCTGGGAAGCAGGCCACTGGCTGAAGACTTGGTCCATCCAGAGGGCAAGGCCTGCAACTCCAAATGCTAGGTGCTTTTCTCTGGCATGTTCCCTCACACAGGATCAAATCCACTTCTGCTTATTGACAGTTCAGGATCCTCATTTGGTCTGCTCCTCAGGCAGGGGATTCCTTCTTGTCATCTCTACATGTGTTCAGATACCACTCATCTTTCAAGTTTGGTCACTTAGTCATTAATTCTCTCACCAGACAAGTGCTCATTGATCTTGCTTTCCATTTTTTACAGTGTTAGTAAGGATTTTATTCAGACATAATTGGTCACAGGAAAGAGAAAATGCAGAGAAGGTTCAAAGCAGACCCATAGCAACTGTGTTACTTTTTTAATGGGGTTTTTGTGCAGGATAAAGAACCTATGTTAAACTATAATTTGGCATTGGAATTACATTTCCACATCAGATGAGAAAAAGAAACTGAGATCGGAGATTTGGGAAGAGTACATTGGTGGAACCAGGTCAAAAGTACTTTCATGCGCGGAGCTAAGACTGTATCCCTATTTACTAAAGAAAGTGCTGGGAAATGCTTCTGGTGCCTAGAGGTGTGACCCCCCAACCCCCAGCTATTCAGAGTACAGAAACACAAGAGGAGCTGTCCAGCACTTCCTGTTACCAGCATGTCCACAGCTCCTTTGGGACCATGAAATCAATGAGGCAACAAAAACTGAATGGCCATCTTCTGGTGCCAGGCTCTGGTCTACACACTGGAGAAGGAATGGTGAGGTCAGAGGCCCTTCCCTGGCAGGGCTGAGGCTTCAGGGCTGCACGGGAGGGCTGAGAGCCACACCATAAGCGCATGTGTGAGTCACTAAGATCACTGCAGTTACCGAAAGGGAGTCAACTCAAGAGTTAGCGTTTATAATTCATTCTAAACATTTGACTATTTACTATGTTGCTCTTAAATGAGTTGCAATTAAGCTGTTGGAACAAATTGCCATATCCCAGCTCCATCTTCAGCTGGTTGGGAGCAGGAGCCACGCTGCTTTGGTGCATCCCACTGGAACCAGGGAAACATGGGCAGAGAGTTGGCCAGTATGCCAGCTAACAGGACATATGAAATTTCATTTCTAATTAGCTTACTCAATCTCTGATTAATAAGAGAAATCTTTAAACCTTTAAGTTACGAACTTGGGGCTCAGATGTAGCTCAGTGGTAGAGCACTTTCCTGACATACACAAGACCTTGGTTGAGTTCAATCCACAGTCAGTACAAGAAAAAAAAATCACTGATTTTGTTGGTTCTTGCTCTTGCTACTTTCTAGAAATATTGGCCAGCCTAAGCAAACAAATACAAATTCAAAACCTTTGTCGGCTTATGATAAACACTCAGCCCTTGGTTTTGATCCTTGAGCTTTGGGTTGGTTTCATCTTTGGTTTCTGAATTCTCTGTTCAAAACATGACTGAAGAACTGTCTCCTGCCTTGGCTGGACCAGTCTCATGGCAGAAGAAAGAAATCATAGGGTTTTAACTCTTCAGCTAGAAAAGGCATATATCCACCAGGTTCCATTTGTCAAAGAAGCCACATAGCCAGTGGTTTGGGAACCAACAGATGGCCATATAGACCCTCATCAATGGGATGGGAATATGTCTTCCTCATAGGAAGTCATTGGGAATCCAGGATACACGGTTCCCATAGGAGGACACCAAATAATTGATAACAGTGCACAATCTATCATAGGAGTTATTTTCTCTATCTGGTACCACAAAATACTACAGGACAGGTGTTGGATCTATAGAATACTTGGGACAATATCATTAGTATATTTAAATGTGCTCTAAAAGTGCACTGAAAAAAAAAACCTTAACTCAGAAGTATTAAACTCAAATGTCCATCTCTAAATTAATGAAACAGAAGTAGCCTCAAGTATTATTCTCAAAAATCTTACTGCAAACTTTGTGCCCTTAAAACTTGTCATAAATGATAAATATCTCAACAGCATATGCATTAAATGTACAAATTTCCTTCCTAAAAAAATGAATGCTGTGTTTTTGTTTCTCTTTTTTGTTATAATATTTATAGGCATAAAGATTAATGTATATATAATGTCTCATTTTTCAGATGAAATTTTTCCTATTTTTAAATTTTATTATTTGTGTCTAATGATGTTTCACAACTTATGTTCAACAGGATAAGTCAGACACAGCAAGAAGACCAAACCAAGGGATTGAGCCCAGCTCACTTACTCCTAGGACCTGTCTTGAACCTTGTATCCTTAATCTACACCAACCTTCCCAGGTGATTGTTGACGCTGATCAGCTCTGGCCTTGGGGTCCAGCCCCCTACTTTGTTAGGCATTAGCTGGTACTCCTTACCATTTGGCAGGTCAGACTATTAACACAAGACTCCTGAGTTCTGGCATCTCCTCCCTCACAGTGGGCCCCTCCTAGACCTTTGTCCATCAGCAGAGAGCATTTTTTATGGAAATCCAATGGTATCCTTCCAAATGCCCAGGAATCTTGCAGTCCATCAGGAAAACTTCAGCATGTGGTAAGAAGGACAAACTCACACAACTCAGTGAGTTACACAGCGGAATAAGAAAGTAAAAAACAGTGTCCATCTGAACTATGGAGGTGCCTATGAAAGATTAGCAGCAGAAAAATTCTGGAGAAGAAATCCAAGTTAAGAAGGAGGAAAATGTATGCTGAGTCATGTTCATTAATTGAGCTCACAAATGCAAAAGGTTAGAAAAGAGTTGGCAAAAAATCTTGTCTGATTTAAAATATATAAAATTTGACCTGCAGCTAGAGGAGAGGCAATGTCATGAGAACTTTGAAATGCAAAACTGAACAAACAATTAAAAATTAAAAAGGGGAGGGACAGGTCTCAAATGGTTCTGAGAAAGGAACTGACTGGAAACCTGCAGGTCTTTCCCGGAGCATAACTTCCAGAAAGGAAGTTTGGGAAGCAAAGGGGACTTTCAGAAGGACAGAAAATATGCTGAATGCTTGTGAAAAGTGATGCATTCCCTCGACAGGTGGGACCCCCCACCATCCATGCAGAATTTTCAGCCTCTTGGAGAGGCGGAAGAACGGGTTTCCCCCTCGGTTTGGGAAAAGAAGAAAGAGAAGTGATCAGAGCGCCATGGCCACTAACCACTCATTTAGAAAAAGAGAAAAGATGGATGAACATCAGAAAGTCCCCTTGACACCCTTAAATACAGTTTATGGAATGCTTAAAGGTATTTTATTGAAGAGACTAATGGGGATAACCAAGAAAATGACATACTTTTCTGAAAAACTGCAGCGAAAGCAGAAAAGGATGGCAGGGCACTTAATCACTTCTGGAGAAACAGGTCCCAGGGCTGCAGGGGACACAAGTGAATAGTCACACCCCCTGCTGGATCGTAAAAGACAACCACAACAAACACTGCAGCGGGAATTTTAACAAAAGTTTACCCTCAAAAAATGATATATTTTCACACTTAGAATAAAATGCTACCCATGAAGACCCATCCCAATTAGTTCTCCCAAAGTGGCTTTCAGGAGGCCCAGGAGCAGAGAAGTCACGATGCACTAGTCAAATCCCACATCCCCAAATCGGTCCCCTGCTTAAGCACCGCCCATTGAAATGACACAGCACAGATGTGATTTTAGGAACTGCTGTCTTCCCTCCACTATTTCAAGTGTGGGAGAGGCAATAAATTAGAGCCATCTGCCTTTTCACATAGATCATAATCCTCAAAGTTTAAGCAAGTGCTGACCAGAGCCCTGGTGATCTCAAGGCCAGCAGACTGAAGCACAGGAGGCGTCAGGTCAAGAACATGTCTTCTTCCAAGGTCTCCTGTGGCCTGACACTTTCACAAACCAAGACCATCAGGCTGTGCAACCAACAGCAGATGCTCCCTGGACTTCAGGAGGAGGACCACCACAGCACCGGTGTCCCCAGCCCATCAGCCCCCAGCACACCCCCTCCTGCAGTTGCTGCAACCCCTCTCTGCCCGTCCCAGTCAGCCTCATGGCCTCTCACCAGGGATCTAATTGGCCACTGGAGGTTGGCAGACTGGCCTGGCAAAGCTGCCTTGCTTCATGTTTGAACCTGGGCCATCACCCTTCTTCTCAGCTCACAGGACTGCTGTTGGATTTATGCCACACCCTGAGGCCAGCAGTCCCCAGGTCTGCAGAACAGCTTTGTATACTTTACCAATCTGCACCATAAATTGAGTTTAAAATATGATTGTAAACCATAATCCACTTTCTTACTGGAACCATTCCCCAAAAAATTATCTACCACTGACTTCCCACTAGTGAACATGACTCCCACATTCCCTACTTACCTTCATCTACCACTCCGTTCCTTGCTGCCAGGCAGCCTCTGATCTGGCCTTCTCAGCCCTACCATGAGCCTCTAGGCTGGCTCCACCTGTCAAACTCTGCGTGTAAGTCAGCTTTTCACTGTTGTGATTAAACCTGAAAAAAACAACTTAAAGGAGGAAAAGGTTATGCTGTGCTCATGATTTCATCGTCTCAGTTACGGTCAGTAGACTCCATTGCTCTGGACCTGAAGTGAGACCGAACATCCTGCAGAAGGGCATAGCAAAGGAGTGCTGCTGAGCTCCTGGCAACCAAGAGGCACACAGAAAAAATGCAAGGATCCAGGGACAGATATAATTCCCAAGACCATGCCACCCATAACCTTCTTCCCCAGTCACACCCCGCCTACCTGCAATTTCCACCCAGTAGTCCATTCATATTTTTAATCCTTAAAATGGATTAATCTATCAATTGTATTATAATTTCCATAATCTAGTCATTTCACCTCTGAGCACTCCTGCATTAACTAACACATGAGCTTTTGGGGAGACACTTTATATACAAACCCTAACACTATGTAGAATTTAATTAAAAGTGTGGGAAGTTGTCATGATTCATTTTACCTGGTAAAAATATAAAATGAGACACACTCCTTGAAAATCAATTTGGCAAGTACCTAAAGGCATACTTGCTTTTCACAATTAACCTACTTTTTATTATTATTACTTGTTTTTTGTTTTTTTGGGTTTTTTTGGTTTTTTTGAGATTGAGTCTTGCTAAATTGCTGAGGTGGTCTTCAACCTTGAAATCCCCAACCTCAGCCTCCCAAATTTCTGGGATTACAGGAGTATGCCACCATGCCCAGTTCAATTAATCCACTTTTATGAATGTATCCTGATAGAAGAAAAGAATATAGACAAGATATTGAGCAAGGGTGCTCTTTGTAGCCATAGCAAGGGGGGAATGAGAAAGGGATAAGAATGGCAGAAAGACAGAAACAAAGACAGGGAAGGACAGAGTGTGACAGAGACAAACACAGAAAGAGGTACAGAGAGGAAGACGTGAAGTATAGAACAGAGAGAGACAGAGTCAGGCTTGTTTTCAGCTTCTCCTCCTGGAAGAATCTAGCAGGACAATAAAATTCCAGCACACCCTTGGGCAAGGGCACCCAGACATGGAGGAGACTTACTCACACCATAATGTAATAAATAATAAGATTAAAGAAGCAATACAAGAGCCAGGTGCAATGGCGCACACCTGTAATCCCAGATACTCTGGAGGCTGAGGCAGGAGGATCGTGAGTTTAAAGCCAGCCTCAGCAATGGCAAGGCACTAAGCATCTCAGTGAGACCCTGTTTCTAAATAAACTACAAAATAGGGCTGGGGATGTGGCTCAGTGGCCGAGTGCCCCTGAGGTGTTCAATCCCCAGTACCAAAAAAAAAAAAAAAGTATTACAGGTTCATTTCTGGCTTCTTTTGGCAGAGTCAGCAGAATGAGGAAGATTGGCACATTTGTTCCGCAGTAGAAACTGCAGGAAGACTGTGTTCCAGGGGCTGCAGGAGGCACAGGGTCTACAAAGATGACCCACGGATGATGTTCAGAAGCTCACTGCACCACATCCTGGTAAGGGACAGCCCCAAGCCCTACCTAGATGCATTCCACTGATGACAGGCCTCAGTCCTCAATCACACAGGTGTGCATAGACTTCCTCACCCAGCCACATGGTGACCGTCCCCAAGCCCGCCTTGGGGATTACCTGTCTGCTTCTCTGCACTGCACAGTCACCTCTTTGGTCCCTAATGCCCCTCACTGTCTGCATCTCTGCCAATCCCCTGCCATTGGACTCCCAAGAAAAAGCCTGTGTCATTGCAATGGATCAATATTCATATTACAAACTCCCTGGGAGTCAGGGAGTCTCAAACACAAAGGAGCAGTGGAGACCAGGAGGGGCAGAGCTAGTTGGGTGCTCAGCAACCTTGTCACTCTCCCACTCCAGCTGATGGAGGGCTGGCACTGGATGGTAAAGGAAGCCAAAGTCTTGTAAGGAAAGCAACCATGAGCCCCTGAGTGCCTGTCACTGGGAACCCTCACCACTCACCACTCACCACTCACCACTCACCTACTTCTTGACTGCCCAGCAGCAATTCTGTATCACCTGAGTGGGCGAAAAAATGGGGCCCACGGAAAGTCACAGATATGGAACCAATGCCTCTTGATTCTGCCTTGTAGGTCATCCAGGCTTATGACCACGAGTACGGGGTCCTATGGAGTGAAACCAGAATGAAAACAAATCTGCCTCTATGCTTAAGCTGTGTACCTTTGAGTTCATGGTCATAAGCCTGGATGACCTACAAGGCAATGTCAAGAGGCATTGGGGAGGATGTGGACTCAGCGACCATCTTTGCCTGAAGGTCATAGGTCAACAATGTGTGAAGCCCTGCAGAAAGAATTGGTGAAGAAAATGTCAAATACTCAAGATATGTGTCCACTTCCCCTCAAAATCCCAAATGCTTTGCATTTTCAGCTAATAATTCATTAATTGGGTGGCGTTGAACATTTTCAGAACCTATTTTGTGGCTCTCCTGTCTATCTAAATCCATCCCTTCATGATAAATGGTTTATACTTGGTCATTCAAACCACATTTGGTATCTCATTCCCCACATGAAGAGTAAAAGTGCTTATTAGCATGGATTTGATGAGCATAGCTGACACCATGTCTGTCTCTGCTGCTTGGATATTTACTTGTGACTGTGGGATTTAAGTCTTTGACTTCTTTTTCATCACAATTCAATAACATATTCAATGTTACTCCAAGAAAAGCCTGCTCAGTGGTGTTATGGTCTTATCATTCCTTCCTTAAGACAGATCACAGTCCAGAAGGGTTGTGGTACTACAGAAAGAAATTCATCTAAGGACACGGCCAGGTTAGCATCCACGAGAACTTGAGCAGATCGTCTCCATAGCATCAGGTTCTCCACTGAGGACAAAGAAGTAAAAATATTAATCATGACTAAATTATGATGATTCGAGACAGTAGTTGGCATAACCTATTAATTACCCCACCAGTGGAAGATAGTATAGCTTATCCCATTTGAGAGCTGAGGGACACCTTGTCCTTTGAGATTTGAACAAGATGAAATCTCCCGTGCCCTGTGAGGAATTCTCAGCATTCCTCACAATGTCTTTTGGAAACTAGATTTTTGTCTGGGGGTGGACTTTGGCCCAGTTTCTGCCTTCACATAACTCTCTTTCTACTGATTTCTTCAGGAACTTTCCTGCTTAAATAACCTGAGTACAGAATCCAACCTTGTTTTCCAGAATTTCCCTAAAATTCTATATATAGCATAGGAGATGAGATGGATGACTAAATCAGGGTAGAGCACAGGGTGGGAGAGGGAATATCTCTGCACTTCTGGGGGCCTCAGCTCATCCCCTCCTGGAGATCACTAGACACCTCTTCTCCTAGGACTACTCTATTACTTCAAGTCAATTTCTGTTCCTTCCCTTTATCTTTTAGCTTTCTCTCTCTAGTGAGCTCATCCCCTGCTAAACTAATGCTAACATACATTCATCAAAGACTTGATGAATGCTGTTGGCTGGGAGATTAGCATCTCCAGGTCGTCACAGGAGGAAAGATGAGGTGATGGACTCTGGGACATATTTGGCAGAATAGATATTTGAGTTGTTCTTTAAAGAATGTGTGCAAATTCTATAGGCAGATCTTGGGAAATCCAGCAGAGGGAGCGATGTCACAAAAGACAGTGTCAGAAAACCTTGAGTGTGTGTGAAGAAAAAACAATCTGACGTGAATGAAGTGTTTGACATAGTGAGGGAGGAATAGTAGAGCTGATAACAAGAGAGATGGATAGAAAAGTACAACCAGGGTCCTATATGGGAGGGAGTCAAATATCCTAACAAGCAATGTAGACTATTCTGTAGATCATGCAAATCTTTTTTCAAATTTTTTGTTTGTTCTAATTCATTGTACATGACAGTAAAATGCATTTTGACACATTGTACTCAAATGAAGCATGACTTCTCATTCCTCTGGCTGAACATGGTGCTGAGTCACACAAGTAGTGAAATCATACGTGTATATAGGGCAATAATGTCTGCCTCATTCTACAGTCCTTCCCATTCCCACTGCCCCACCATTCCCCTCTCTCCCCTCTGCATAATCCAAAGTTCCTTCATTCTTCCCTACCTCCCCACCACATGGATCAGCATCTGCTTATCAGAGAACATTTGGCCTTTGGTTTTGGGGGATTGGCTTATTTCACTTGGCATGATATTCTCTAGTTTCATCTATTTACCTGCAAATGCTATAATTTCATTCTTCTTCAAGGCTGAGTTTAAGTATATGTACCACATTTTCTTTATCCATTCATCTGTTGAAAGGCATCTAGGTTGGTTCCGTAGTTTAGCTATTATGAATCGAACTGCTATAAACTTTGATGTGGCTGTGTCACTGTAGTATGCTGATTTTAAGTCCTTTGAGTATAAACTGAGAAGTGGGATAGCTGGATCAAATGGTGGTTCCATTCCAAGTTTTCTAAGCATTCTCCATGCTGCTTTCCATAGAGGTTGCAATCAATAAATGGGTTAAGGACCTGAACAGACACTTCGCAGAAGAAGAAATACAATCAATCAACAAACTTAGGCAAAAATGTTCGTCATCTCTTGCAATTAGAGAAAAGCAAATCAAAACTACTCTATGATTTCATCTCACTCCAGTCAGAATGGCAATTATCAAGAATACAAGCAACATTAAGTGTTGGCGAGGATGTGGGGAAAAAGGTATACTCATACATTGCTGGTGGGACTGCAAATTGGTGCAACTGCTATGGAAAGCAGTATGGAGATAGTGCAAATCTTGAGTTCTAAAATGAAGTTCTAAAGAGATTCATTTGCTCTGTGGAGGATTTGTCGAGACAAACTCTAAGTTTTCATCCACTGTTGAGATCCTTGATTCTAAGATGAGTCCTATGGGTTTAGAGGGCAGCTCTGTAGCATTATAAGGAAGGATTGCAGGTAGCTGAGGCTAGATGAAATGGGATCATAAGAACCTGGGCTTAGGGCTGGGGATATAGCTCGATAGTAGAGTACTTAGCTTGCATGTGCAAGACCCTGGGTTCCATCTCCAGAAACAGAAAAAAAGATATAAAACCCTGAGCTAAAAGCAATCTAATATGAACATAAAGGGGAAGGAGATCTTAAAGTATTTTGAAATTAGGATTTATAGAAATAAGATATGAGGCCATGGCACATGCCTATAATCCCAACAGCTTGTGAGTCTGAAGCAGGAGGATGGTGAGTTCAAAGCCAGCCTCAGCAAAAACAAGGTGCTAACCAACTCAGTGAGATCCTGTCTCTAAATAAAATAAAAAATAGCGCTGGGATGTGGCTCAGTGGTTGAGTGCCCCTGAGTTCAATCTCCAGTACCCCCCAGAAAAACGAAAAACAAAAACAGAAATAAAATGCTGAGTAGAAGTGATAAGTAGAGAAAATGTGAATCCAAGGTTTAGAATCCCACAGGGGACCACATTTAGTGAAACTGGAGAAAGGGAATAACAGGTTCAGTTTGTAGATGTTAGAAACTATGACTTGCATGAATGACACCCACAACGTTAAGAAATCTAGGAGTTCTGTTGGTTTGTTAGTTGTTTTAGTCAGCTTTTTCACCACTATGTCTAAAGGATCTGACCAGAGCAACTGCAGAGGAAGAAAAATTCATTTGAGGGCTCACGGTTTCAGAGGTCTCAGTCCATAGATAGATGGCCCCATTCCTCAAGGCTCAAGGTGAGGCAGAAGATCCTGGTGGAAGAGTGTGGCAGAGGAAAGCAGCTCACATGATTACCAGGAAGAAGAAAGGGAGGGCTCCATTTGCCAGATACAAATATATTCCAAAGCCATGCCCCAGTTCCCACCCCACCACTCCAGGTACCAGTCAGTTAATCCCTATCAGGGGATTAATTCAATGATTAGGTTAAGGCTCTAGTGCAATCATCTCTTCCCCAAATATTTTGGCATTGTCTCACACATGAGCTTTTGGGAGACACCACATCTAAACCATAACATTTTCTTTTTTTTTTTTTTTTTTTTTTTTTTGGATCATTTGGGTAAATTTGGTTCTTTTTTATATCTCCCAAACTTTACATAACCTGTCCCATCTTCCTTCTTGCTTTCTGCATGCATGAAGCACAAGTGCAGCCACATTTGCTGATTCAGTCGTCCATCCTGAGACCGTCTTGACTGGTGTTTTCTTCTCGTTATAGTTTGTATTTTCCTGTTTCTCTGCACTCCTGGCAATTTTCTTGAAGATGTCACACATTGTGATGTTTTGCTTTGTTGGATACTGGCTACTTTTGTATTTAGGGAATATTCTTAATTAAGTTGCTTAGAAACCTATAATCTTTTCATGTCTTACTTTTGAAATTTGCTAGGGAGAAGCCAGGCAGTATTAATTGTGGGGTCAATCTTATTCCCCACTGAAGAGAAAATCAAGTTTTTCCATGAGTTAGGAAACTTTTTACACTAGCTGGTAAGAGCAAACACCATCCTTAGAGGCCTATGAGACCTCTGGTCCCTCAGGCAGGGCTTCCCCTGGTTCAGGCAGTGTCCTTCAGTATACAACTGAGTAGTCAAAGTGCCTGTGGAGAGGCCCAGAGCTCATTCTCTGTGTGGCTCCACTCTCCAGTGCCCTGCCTGTGGATTCTCACTGCCTCAGCCTCTGCTTGCTCTAAGCTTTGCCCCTTCATCTCAGGGGCTTCCCGGGCTCCTCCCAGCTTCCCTCCCCCTGCACCATTGTCAGGAAACCCACTGACATCGGTAAGTGTGTGCAATTGTGGGACTCAGCAATCTCACAATGGGATTCTTTTACAAACCCATTGTCCTACCTCTTGCACAGAGACGTGAGTATCGTTGACTCATTTATTTTGTCTGTTCATTTAGTTGCTTCTGGTGGGACCGCAAATCCAGTCCTGTTCCTCCATCTTGGCCTAAAGCACCCAATGTGATCATTTAGTTTGTGGGAGTTTTGTTTGTTTTTTCCCCTTAGATTTTTTTAAAAAGAGTTATTTTAGAGCATTTTTGAGTTCACTGAAAAACTAAATAGAAGGTACAAAGAACTTTCTCATAGCACCTGGCTAACGTCCCCCACTGAATGGGGAGATTGTACCGTATATAAACCTCCATCAATATATTATTACCAGGAGTCCATGGTTGACAGTAGAGTTCTCCCTGGCAGCTGTACATTCTATGGCTTTGGAAACTATAATGCCATGTACCCTGGATATAGTTCCATACAGAGCAGGTTCACGGCTCTAAGCAGCCTCTGCGCTCCTCTTGTCCAGCCTCCCACCCCTTCATCTCTGATCTTTTCACCATCTCCTGGTTTTGCCTTCTCCAGAATGTCCTACAGCTGGAATCTCACAGCATACCCGCTCTTCAGATTGCCTTTGTGCAGTTAGTAGGATGTGTATAAGATTCATCTGTGTCTTTTCATGACCTGATAACTCATTGTTCTGAATGCTGAGTGACATTCCCTTGTTGGGATGCACCACAGTTCCTCCATTCAGCTTCTGAAGGCACCTTGGTTGCTTTTGACCTTTCACAATTATGAAAGCAGTTGCAGTAAACATCCATGTGCAAGCTCTAGTGTGGACATGATCTCTCAGCTCCTTTGGGCAAATAACAAGGGGAATAATTTCTGCATGGTATGTGAAGCATGGAACTGGTTTTGTAAGACAACATGGTCACTTTGATAGAAATATTTTATCTTGTTCACTTCTTGACCCCCTTAAAAGCTTTCAGTAGCATCCTCATTGCTATTAAGGTAAAGAATAAAGTCAAGTCACTGCTGGCTTCCTGCATCTTCACCTTACCCCACGGTCTCTGAAGCTCATCTCTTTCCATGCGGTGCTTCCCCCTGACATATGTAGCCTGCACACACTCCCCTGTGTTTAGACTACTGCACACTTAAGCTCTGCTCTCTTCCAAAATTAGCCTCTACTTTTCCTTTGGGTTTCAATTGGATTGTTCCTTCCATGGTGCATTTTTTTTACCCTTCATTCCAAAATCTAACCGATATTTTTATAGCATGACACTCTAGAACTCATCTTTCCACTCTTTGCTGAACTTTCCTCAATTCATAGATAGGAACTCGGTAAAGTGATGATTGGATTAGTATCTATTGTCCCCATCAGACTACCAGCTCATGAGAATCCCATTCCCATGCCCACTTTGGCTGACCATGATATTCTCAGTGCCTATCAACATACTTACAAAATATTTGCTGCATGAATGAATGAGTGAACAAACAATTCTGCAGTTCCCCAACCAAAGCGGGAAACTGGAATTTGAAGAATGACAGTAGACAACATCTGCAGCATAGACCATGTAGTAGAAGAAAAGGGTGAAAAGAGAGAGGCAGCAGAAGGCTCAACATCAGCACAGAAGTAGGCAGGAGTTCCAGGAATTCAGGACACACAAATGTTTTTCTGTTAAAATGTTCAAACATTGGTTTGTCTCCCTGACCCCTTTGCAATTTCACATTTATTTACTGACAAAGACAGAGGTTGTGCATTTTAACACATTAATTAAACAGGATATTCTCTTAGTTTTCCAAAGAAGGGCAGACAAAACAACCAGGAATTAGAGCTCAGTAGGAAGAACAATTTCCAAAGAATGAGAATATACATGAGAAAAAGATTTAATACTTGAAGACAATTTTCCAATGTGTTTTTATTTCTTTGTGTAGGGAAAATGGAGCTGTGGCCTAACATCTCATCAGGACTCTCCACACTCACTCCTTGTTGCCATAGTTATATATCTCCATGTTTATTCTCTGGTGTGTGTGTTGGGGGGATGTGTTAGTTCAACAGACATCCACAAACAGTACTCTATTCTTAAAATAATGCCTCTGGGGATGTAATTTCTCTTCCATTCATCTCAGACTCATTGGTGGATTCTCTAATAAACAGACAGATGAACCAGAGAAAAATTAAAAGTTTATTAGCATGTATATTTCATGTATATGCAGGAGATGTCCAGGGATGAGTAATTCTCAGAGGTGTCTTGGAATTAGGGATTATATATCATCTTTAACAAAGAACACTAAATATTTAGAAAAGTAACAAGACAAATAAAAAAGACTGTGGGGCAGCAAATTGAGGAAAGGCCAGCCCATGGGTGTTCCTGATGTCAATTCCTCTGGTGCTGTCTTGGCTGGTGAAGCCTAAAGCTGTCATCAGAGATCAACCCGTGTCCGGCATGGTGGAGAGTGGAGGAAGGGCACCTTTGCCTTCAAGAGTCTATGTCCTGCTTTTTGGCAAATAGAATGAGGGCAGAATACTCTTCCTATATCTGCTTCTTCTCAATTGCCTTCCGCACACAATATTGTGGGACAGTTTATTCTGTTTTCTGGGCTTTTCTTTTTTAGATTATCTCTAAAGGCTGCAGAAGTATCAACAGTATAACTGGCAGGAAAGCATTGATTAGAACTAGAATCAAATGTGTGATTCAGCTTGTGGAGTCTCTGAGCCACAGGGAAGAGCTGCTCAGGAGCCAGAGCAGTTGACTGGGCAGTCTCTGTTCTCAGAAGCTCCATTTGGAAAACCAGCACAGAAACTCAAGTTCTTTCCACACATTTTTGCTTGTGTTTCCTTTGTGAAAGAAAATGACCCTTAGCTAAAATGTAGACTTCATGGTGCAAGAAAAACAACATCTGGAGCCATCGCCAGAAGCAACATAGGCCTAGGCAGTCTGGGGTTGTCCAGTGGGGATCAACCCATGAGATCCTGCACGTACTCGGTGAGCAGCCACCAGCAACATATGTTTACATGCTAATGAACGTCAGGCTCATTTAGAATAAATTTGCATCCATCAAAGTCGACTGAGCAGAATGTATTTTTGTGTGTAAATGGCCCCTGGGATTCTGGGGAAGAACTTCAACTACAGTACCCATTCAACTTCTAAGCCATCATAGCAGGGAAATGTGTACAACATGAAAGACTGTGCTGGAAATGGCTGGTTCTTACAGATGCCGTGGTGCAAGGAAAACAACATCTGGAGCCATCGCCAGAAGCAACATAGGCCTAGGCAGCCTTGTGATGATTACCTGAAGGCTGAGAGTTGTTCTGGAGGATGAGGAGTGGGAGTGGGAGTCATGGGTGGTGGGCATTTCCTTCTAAGGAGGGACAGAGGGTGCTCCTGTAACACCTGACTTAATCCTCTGCTTTGTTCTTGCTTGTGTGGAGCAAGTCCTTCCATGAATCTCAGTTTCCTCATCTGTAAGTGAAATTTTAGTCAGATGAGTTTTAAAGTCACTGTACAAGTCATGTATGCAACATCAAGGTGAATTAACTGGCATTTTAACAAGTCATAGAAATAATCAGGCTTATCCCAGTGTCAATCAAGATGCCCCAGATAGGGACCATTAAAAGGAGTTACAGATGACATTTTTCAGCAATGGGTGGGAGGGCTGAAGGGAAGCAAGAAAATAACACACCCACTGCCATTAGCAAGAGACGGCCTCAGTGAGGCAAGGAGAGAGGAAGCGCCAGGAACGGATGGTGTGAGTGTGAGGAAGGGGGGCCCCCAAGAGGGCCTCTCCCTCCTCCATTCTCCACCCCTCACCACAACCTGTGAGGGACCACAACCACAGCCATAGGCAAGGCGGCCAGGTAGCCTCTCAGTCCAGGGACGAGGGAAACACAGGACACTCCAAGAAGTGGCCTGTTTCCCTTTCAGCTTCAACACACAGTTCACTGGAAGAATTTTGATGGAAATATCTGAAAGCATATTCAGGGAACCCATATCTCCTCAACCAGGTCTTGTGTGTGATTTCATCTTCTACAGCACTTAGGACTGAGGTCAGGGATCACGGTGGGGTGGAGTGGGCCTGCTCTGTGAGGTCCCTCAGCCCTCCAGCCTGCAGGGCCTGGTGTCTCCTCCCTGATGTCCATTGCTTTCTCTGCTGTCTAATCATCCTGGCCGATTTTCATCATCTCACTCCTTTATTATAAGCAACTACTGTCTTACAAGCTGGGACAGTGCAGGCCCATTAGAACTTTGTGCTCATAGGAGAAGGTCAGCCCGCTTCAAGGAATTGCTGAGAACTCTCTCTTAAGGACCTCACCTGAGCCTCAGTGATGTGGATTGTGATACCCTGCCTTCTATGAGCTGATTTGTGTCTCTGAAATTCCTATGTTGAGGTTGTATGTGCCAGAATGTGACTGCATTGGGAGACTGGGTCTTTACAGAGGTCATTAATGTAAATGAGGTCATTAGGTGAGGTCCAACTCAACAAGACTAGCATTTTTTGAGAAGGGGATATTAGGACACAGAACACACAAAAGAAGATGATGTGGAGACACAGGGAGAAGACAGCCATCTCAAGACCAGGAGAGAGGCCTCAGGAGAAGCACAACCCTGCCCATATCTTGACCTCAGCCTCAGAACTGTGAGACAATGAGTCTCTGTCCTTTGAATCCCAAACTATGGTACTTTGTATGGCAGCCCAGCAAGGATAATTCTCTATCTTAGGTGCTAAGAAATTCCATTTGCTGATTTTCATCTTCCTAGTTGTGCTTTACGTGACCCCTGGAAGATTTGGAAGTGACTGCTTATTAGAGAGGGAGCTGGTAGCCTAAGAAAGACCCACACAGACATGAGCAGACACTTGGGGAACACAAGGAAACAGTGGAAGAGCCCAGAAACCCTGTAGCATGGACTGTTAAATGCTTTTGTCATGAGCAATAATTCACCTTGAGTTTGTCACTTCTGTTGGATGGCATGGTTTTGTCTTGGGATGTTACATATCTAGACTCAAGTCATTTTCTTTTTCTAGCCACAGTGTGTGGTTCTGACTCTTAGCCTAACCCCGCCTCAGGGTTTCATCCCAATAGCAAACTTCCCTGGCTTTCCAATCAAGGTGCTTACGTTCCTTCTATATCAACTATGGGCGGGGGGGGGGGGGGGGGGTGTCCGCATAGTTCCTTTATACTACAATCACTGCATTTCTGCTGATTTGTTGCTTAATTTCTTTGGATGATACATGTCTTCCCTATTTTAATCCAAGCCCCACCAAGCAGGGACCATGTCTAGTTTGTCACCAGGAATCACAGGCACCTAACTCAGTGCCTAGCACACAGGCTTTCATAACTATTTGTCATGTTTGTTAAACAAGTAAATGGAAGCTATCTTTTACAAAGTGAGTGGTTTGACATTCCAATATGAAGTCTATCAACTTGCAAATACTTACTTACACTTCATCTAAATAAGTAAAGAAAGCACTTGATTAGTTACAGATTCCATAAGATTTCATTGGATGTCACTGAGTTTATCAGCATTAGCAAAGCACTCTCCAGATTTCTTTAGGTGGACCTCTAGTTTGGGCTTCTGTTTCAGTGTCTGAAAATGTTCACCTTTCTTTCCTCTGTGCAATAGTTCAGAGCTCAGATTTCATTTTCGTACCCACAATTAGTAAGATTCGTATTCTAGAAGAAAGCTAAATTGTTCATTTGTGTTAACTCGGCACTAGGGACCCTCAGCACTCAGGGAAAGCAAAGCTACATTTTGTCTTTTCAGAACAAGCCCTCAGCTGCTGCCTACAGACCAAAGCCACACCTTAGGGATCCAAGCCTTAGTATCTTATTTAAACACACAGAAATTTCAGAAAAGTCACCCTTCCCAACTAGACATATGAAAATATGATGCCATTTTAACATTTAAATCTTGGGAAGGGGGGAAGAGAAAAAAATAGATGGATGATAAGTTGATCCATCAACTCATCTTGGTTTTCACTTGATTCCAAGACTAAAATTTAAGTAAATGTAGCTCACTAAATCGTGTTTAAAAATCATAGCAGACAGGGACCTTCTGTTTTCACCCCATTACTTCCATTTATGGAATAATTTGGATATTCATATGCATAAGCCTCCATGCCTGGGAATGAGTATTAGCTGGTTTGACACCTTTGAAGGGCTGAATGTGCCAAGGTTTAAGGATGTTAAACTTTACAACATTGTCTTCTTTATCCAAAATGTATGATTTCAAAGACACTTTACTAAAAACATTTGTTCTTCACTTACATTGCTTTCTCTTACTTCATTTTCTACCTTTAATACTCCTTTCAAGCTATAAAGCTCATCGCAGCCCCTGCTAGGATTGCTATTCTGTCTACATAGTAAGTGTGGATGTTTTTCTCTGATGAAAATAATTTTCTTTTCCATACTCTGAAGCAATTGAGTTTGTTCCCTTATCTGAAGCTGCAAAACACTAAACTCTAATCTTGAAAATTAAGTGTATTTGGCTGCAATTCAATTTAAAAAGAAAAAGGAAGGAAGAAAAAACAAGGAAACTAGGGAAGAAGGAATGCAGAATCAGCGAGTTCCCCAAAGTCCTACAGAACAATTGCCAAATCTATTGAAAATGTGTTTATGCGTGGGTTCAATGTCTGAGATGAGAAGCTATGTCTGCTGTTGATCTGTCAGTGATGGTCCTGTGCATTTCATCAGCAAGTTATAAAGCCATTTGCACAGTACCAAGGCCAGAACTTTCTGCCTATGAGACAAGTCATGCTTCATGAGCCTCTCCACTCAGCCCAGAGGGAGGGAGGTCAGGGCGGTGCATTCAGATGGGGCAGGAGGACAGATGAGGTAAACAAGCAGAGTAGCCTCTGTCGTCTGTGCCTGTGGGAATGACCAGGTACCCATCTAAAAATGTACCTCAGACCTGGATTAAAATTGGTTAGAACTCACATCAAATCAAGGTAGCAGGCAGATGTGTAATCCTACACTAACATCAGTGCATTGAGGGACTTAAATTCTGTCACAACAACACACACATGCAGCCCTTGTCAGATTGCCCGTAATGATACCTTGGAAGGGCATTTGCCTAAAAGTGATTACAACCCAACCAAGGAGCCTGAAGGATCCAGCAATCACTGCTGCGCGGGATGCATGTCACTTTGCATCAATCGGCATGATGAATCTTTTACATAATGTGAATCACTGTCTAATTGTGACGCTGATTGCACCTACCATCTTCAGCGTGCTCCAAGCTCCCCCGTCATTGAAGAAGTAAGGGAATGAGGAGAAAATTACAAAGAATTGAGCTTTTATATGCTATGAAAGGAAAAGAAAACGACCACTCATGAAATCAAAGTGGATAAATCTGATGGATAAAGGAAGAGAAAGCCCCTGAGGCTGAACGTAGGTGTAAGGTGTGACAGGACAGAGAAGCAAAGCCCCCAGAAATGCCCTTAGCCATCCATTCACATACAACTGTTCTAGAAGCCATGCCTGATAAGTGACACAGACTAAAGGGAACAACACAGATGCAACCTGGATTTAAACTGCTGATCCTCAGAGGGTGTCCTTGTCTTGCTTTTTTGCCTAGATTAAATGGGATTTTATAAGGTATCTGGCACCAACATGAATGGGCTACACTAAACAAATGTTAATTATAGTACTTTCCCTTTTTAAAAAGTAAATCCGCTTATGTGGGTAGGGAAGAATGAAGGAACTTTGGATTGTGCAGAGGGGAGTGAGGGGAAGGTGGGGTGGTGGGGATGGGAAGGACCTAGAATGTGACAAACATTAATACTGTATATATGTATGAAAAAAAAAATTTTGCAAAGGTTTGAAGATTGAACCCAGGGCCTTGGGCTTGCAAGGCAAGCACTCTACCAACTGAGCTGTATCCCCAGCCCTTGCAAAGGTTTTAAGTAGCTATAGTTACTACAATGTGTCCCTTGGGGGAAGTTGAATGAACAGTGCATGAGATTCTCCTATAATATTTGTACAACTTTGTGTAAATCTATAATTATTTCAAAATAAAAAGTTAAAAGTAAAAAATTTAAAAATTAAAAAAGAAATAGCCTTATTTAAAAAATAAAAGTAAATCCACTTATGAACCAAGGAGCCACAGGATCAAACACATGCATCTCTTAATTGTGCAAACTCCAACTCCCTGACTTCATCCCTCCCACTTCCTATGCCATTTAGCACACCTGGTACTTCACCTGAGGTCAGCCTCATCAGGAGCACAGGTGGTGAATACCTCTGAGCTCTAATGTGAGACAAGAAAGGCTTACCTGTAACAAAACCTGGACTCACCTTGGTCAGTTTGAGCAACAGTAACTATCTGCTCTTGTAGCATATCTACAGATGTATCCTTATCCTAGAAGACCTCCAAAAGCAAAAGTAATTACCTGGAAGGAAAACAACTTCGCAAAGTAACCTGGCAGTGCATCTTACCATAGGAATACCTGCTGATGGGAGGTCCTGGCTGGTAGCAAGACATCCCTAGTGATTCAGATTGTGTCCTGCAGCTAAGGACAAGGCACACAGGTAGGTGCTATAAAAAATGATTGGAGGTTAATGGCTGCCATGGAGATATGCTGTGTTTGCCACATGGTTGACCTGGAGATGGTGACTCCCAGGTCCCTTAAAGGAAGGACTCCTGATCAGCTGCAAAGGTGGGGGATGAGGGGTGGGGGCCAAGCACTCCAGTAGTGATGAGCTCCATTGGAATAGCCATGGAAGCCACAAAAAGCAACCAGCATTCCTGCCACGCACTGAACACACTGCCTAGAGCATCACCTACGATTCCCCATGAGTGAGCTAAGATTGGTTCAGTCCTCATGACCATTTCTCTCTGTTCTCCTTCCTCCATCGTCCTTTCATGGTATTAATCCCAAACTCGGAATCTACCTGCAACAGCCAACGATCAATGTTACTCTGCAGTTTTGACTGTTTCTCTACAGAAGGCTGAGTGGGAAATAATAAAACCAGTCAGACCCTGTCTCCAGGAGAATAAAAAGGCTGAAAGAGGCTAAGGAAAAGGGGAATCTAAGTTTCCATCTAATAGCAGTATAAGGCCCAGCATTTTATAGCTGACATTACACTCTATACAACTCATGGTCAACGGTCTGTCGGGACAAGCAACAGAGGCTGGAAAAGAGAGCAGTTTTCATTATAAATCTGGGTGGCCACTGGATTTATTTATTCAGTGGAAGTATTCAGAACCATCTTTTCATCATGGCATAGAGTCTAATAATCTAAGTTTGAAAAAAAGTAATCTGAAACATGATAGTATCAATTTACAAAGGATAGTATCTCCTTTACAAAGGAGTTATGTTCCATATCCATTCATGGATGACCTATGTGCACAGGATGGAGTCCCCAGGGAACACAGGCAGGATACCATGCCAAGGCTCAATATCCACCAAATATGTGGGAAGATTTTCTTACTCCTGCCTGCAGCCAGGATATCATGAAATTGATATTTAAATGCTGTCCTGTGACTCCTTCCCATTTGAATTTTTAAAATGAAAATATTGTACTATTCATATTTTCATCTTTGCTGAGCAATGCATTTTTTCATATATTTTATGTATTTTCGAGGAAAAGTAACTGCTATGGTTTGGATGTGAGGTGTCCTCCAAAAAAGCTCATGTTAAGTGATGCAGAAATATTCAGGGATAAAATGGTTAGACTACAAAACTGGCATTAGGAATTTCAGTAGATTGGTGGGTGGTAACTGCAGCAAGTAGGCATGGCTGGGGAGATGCCCTGGGGATTATATCTTGTCCCTGTTCCTCTTTGCTTTCCTCTGCCAGGCTCTCCCATCATAACATTCTGCCTCACCTTAGACCCAGGACAATGGAGTCTGTTGACCATAGATGGAACCTCTGAAACCCTGAGCCCAGAATGCTTTTCCTCCTCTAAGTTGTCCTTGTTAGGTATTTTGGTCACAGTGACAAAAAGTTGATGAACACAATGACCATTGCCTGGTTTTCCTTGAAGGGAGCCCCTATCTACCTATTTAAGCCCTGCTTCGTCCTTCTCTGACTCTCCTGCTTCCTGTGAAAAATATAATGCTCATGCTCATGTGCACCTAAAAACAGAAAACACACACACACACACACACAAAATCCCACAAGTTATTCTGTGTCTCATTGAAACTGAGAAAAATTTTAGGTACCTTTTAAATAAAAAAAAAAAAAAAAAAAAAAAAA
>JAJEJO010000207.1:1355541-1404142 GCA_020662805.1 Glaucomys volans
AAAAGAAAAAAGAAAGATCCACCACCTACAAAACCCTGGCCTTAGTGCTCCAGCAGCTCATGAGTATTGTTTCTCATTCGCTATTCTGGAGCCCAAAGGCTTAGCACACTCCCTGAGAAAGTTCTGGAAGAGGGAAGGATTTATGGAAAGACATCATAAGACTCTGTGACCACTGGGACTTTCAGCCCATTTTTCCCATCGGCAAGACTGAAGAGAAGGAACTTTAAGACAGAGGACAGAGGGCTCCCACCCACGTGGAAACCCAATTCCCTAACTCCTCAATCACTTTGAGCTTCCCAAATGTGGCCTTGCTTCCGAGAACACCCTGGAGACATGCTGAACTGAAGGACATGGTCCACAAGAGGGAGGCTGGTAAGAGAGTCAGGGGAGTGTCAGACTCCACACAGGCTGACAACTGTCCACTGGGTTCAGGGTGAGGCACGTGAGGCCCAGCCTGGTGGCTTCAGAAGAGTGTTCTGATGGTGACGAATTATATTTTCATGCACTATTTTTTAAAATTGAACTAATACCAAAAAAATATGATTTAAAAAAATCAAAAATTTTCATAAAACGATCCAACAGTGCTGTGCAGAGCCAAATTGGGGCCTAGGACAAAGGCGATGTGCCCCTCATACACATGCTTTTATGAATTGTTTAATAGTTGATTTTTTCCTCTAACATTAAGCTCATTGAACAATACTGAAAAATTTTTAAATAGGTATGTTAAGCTCACAGTATTTTTTTAAATGTTCATTTATATCAAATCAAAGTTTATTATAATTTTACTTTCTGATCTTGATGAAAACAAACTCATCAATAATATTTTTAAAATCTACTTATTTTCTTACATCACTGCCACATATGACAGTTTCCCTGGATTGGGTAGCAATCTTATAATGTTTAACTAACATTAATTTAATGAAATTCCTTCTAAGTACACTACTGTGACTCAAATCGTTAAAAAGCATCCTCAAGGCCACTTCCAGAGTGGGATAAAATGTCACTAAGCAAAGCTCACAAGTGACTGGGAGAAGCAAGAGAGGTGTGGATTGTGTATTACCAATTATTGACTTTGCAAGCTGCTTAAAGTCAACTATTTTAAATGAAATCTGTCCAGAATGTAAATCATCAGAACATTTCAGAGTTTAGTCAGGGACTGCTTTTTGAAAATCAGGTGTATTCATGCAGAATAATGTTTTTTGGTTAAAAATTCAAAATCCAAAGACAGTTTGTTTGATTTTGCATTTCTCCATTTCAAGTGTTAAATTAGAACATTCATAATCTCCTAAATTTCCCTTCGATATCCACTTTTCCCATAATAATTAATACTCTCATTCAATGATTCAAACATTTCCATTTTCTTTACCTTTGCTTTTCATTCATTTTCAAATTCATGAGGAATATTCATGTTTTTTGCAAATGCTTTGAATCCATCCAACGTAATTTCAAAGGTTCCTTCTCTCATTGGCTTTAATGCATAGGCTCAGTTAAAAGCAAGGTAAAGATGGAAAGAAGCCAATTTTGGAAATATTATTGATGACTTTGCTTCCTATAAAGGCAAGAAGGAAGAGTTATAATAAACTCTGATGTGGGTATAAATAAGATTTTTTATTTCAAAGGAATATTATAAGCTTTTATAGTCCCACTTTTTAATTTTCAATATTTGTTCCCCCACTTTAATGTTATGGAAAAAGTTCCCCCACTTTAATGCTATTGAAAACTGCATTGATGGGACACAATCACCCATGTGTATCTCAGGGGTTAGTTCCAGTATCCCCAGACATACCAAAATTCACAGATGCTTGTGTCTTTTATATGAAATGGTGAAGTACTGTCATACTTGTATAAAACCTATACACATCCTCCCACATGCTTTAAATCATATCCAGATTACTTATAATATTGGAGATCATGTAGATACTTATGTAAACATTTATGCTCTATTATTCAGGGAATAATTGCAAGAAAAAAGTTCATGCATTTTCAGGACAGATGCATTTTGGAGGAGGTAAATAATTTTGATCTGTGATTGGATGAATGGACAGATATGGAGTCAACCATATGAAAGAACCTATCTTTCCTATCTCCTCAGGCTGCGGGATGGCTCATCAAGTTGCCCCAGGCAACATCAGTGATGTGCACAGACCTGGACCCTGGGGCTTGAAGCTTCTGAGTCCTGGATGAAAGCTGGAGCTATCTATTGTCCCTATTCTCTGCAGCTATCCTAGAGTGACACAGCTACCAGACTCCTCTCTTTCTCTTTTCTGTTCTTCTCTTCTTTCTCTCCCTCTCCACCCACCCCATCCTTCAAATTGCAAAGCAGTAAAGAGAGTGACCAGAGGAGAGTGGGAGCACAAACTTTGCATTTCCCTTAAAAGGAAGTCATCCTACCTTATGAGATGGTGGTCGTGGACTTCAGAGGCAGTCTCCTGGCCTCCTGGCCCAGTTCCCCCACTTTATTTCCCTGTGGCCTTTGGGGCCCTCATTTTCACATCATGAAAATAATAAAATCCATGCCTCACAGGGTTGCCCACTTTAAACGGTTCTTGGTACATGTAGGCCCTGTGTAACTGTGACCTTTTCCTGCCACTGTGGCTACAACTGCAGGCAGGAAGTACCCCTGTGGCTTCACACACCTGTCAGCCTCAGCTGCACCCCCTTATTAGGTTGAGTACTCTCAGCCTTCTCACCAGCTGGTGGAGGGCCTCTTACTGCTTCACAGGTGCTTCCAGAAGATGGGAGATGTCTTGACCAGAAACAAGAGACATCATTGATCATGGTGCAGGGAGGACCATGCATTGGCCCATCTGTGTAGGTCCCTTGCCAAGTCCCAGTGTCATGGATGCTGAATCAGAATGGGACCCTGAGATTGGGAATCCACTGTTTTTATAGCAGGTAGGAAGCAAGTCTGTCATTTTCCTCATCCCTCAAAGTGACTAGCTGCAGAAACAATGCTAAACAATTGATTTGAGAATCGAGTGTCCAGGGCCTAGAAGTCTTAACATGCCAAGTAGAACACATGGGAGCACAGGAGACCCACAGAAGGCATTGTGTGCTACCCACTGGTCTCTACTATCCCTGGGCACCCAGGGCTCTCGTAATGTAAAATTCTTTCATTGGATCTAATTCTCCCTACAGTGTTAGAGACTTGATATATTGTCCCTCCTGGATCAAGGTAATGGTTTTTCAAATCTGAAGGAATGAATAATAACTGCAGAATGAATCTTTAATGGAGTAGTTTCATGCCTCATGACCCGTGAGGGAAAGGGAAGTTTCCTGGACCATTTCTCGAGTCTAATCCTTTATGAATTAATGAAGGGAAAAGATACTGAATGATCTGGGGCGGGCCTGGCTGTGGTGAGGGCCAGAAAAAGCACAGCTTGAGTTGCTGTATTAGTTTCCCAAGAGCTGCTACAACTAATTACCATGCACCAATGGGCTCAAACCACAGGCATTTAGCCTCACACAGTTCTGTAGTCCAGAAGTCCAAAATCAAGACTTCCTTCTGGAAGCCTCCTGAGAGATTCTGCTTCTTGACTTGCAGATGCATCCTTCCAATCTCTGCCTCTATCTTCCAGTCCTTGAAGAGACCCAACTAAAGCAGGCTTCATCTTCCATCCCCACAATGAAGCCTTGAAGAGATTTCCCAAGGTGGAAGCAGGAGGTTCCACCATTGACAGGGCTCACTGCTGGATGTTGGTTAGGATGTAAAGGAGGACTGATCGGTATGGGGAAAACCCTTTGACAGGAAACCACTGGTCCATCACCTTCTCAGCTCCTCCCTCAACTTTCTTGTCAAAGGGCCAGTTAGCCTCAAGTTCTTCCAGACAGGGCTTTAATACTTCCATGGAGTTGCCCTAAATGACATCAGTAAGAAAAAACAAATACAGTTAGTGAGAACCCAATTTCAGTCATGATTATAGGGCAGCATGTGAAGGTTTTGTAAGGTAATTACCCAGAATGAAGACTCTGCTCATTTTAGCACATATATATTCGCTGTGTGACTGACAAACACATACTAGCAGTTCTTTTAAAATGCTCACAAGGCACCATGCTCTCTCCTACACCCTCCACACCCTAGGGGACACATCTGGCAGACCAGGGGCAAGACCACAATCACAGCTTTGCAGATGATGAGCTGTCTTCTCCCAAGCAGATTCTTGACTACCAGCTGTCAGAAGTCACATGTTCACACATATCACAAAGGTCTGTCTGTCTTTCCTGTCCCAAGTTACACAGCAGCAATGCCCCTGCTGAGATATCCAGGGAGTTCAGTTCACACATAGCAAAGCTTGCCTGCATTTCCACCCTCTGAGCTGACTGCTCTTCTGCTCCCTTGCTGCAGGATGGTATTGTCAACTCTAAAGCTTTCTATCTGAGTAATAATTGTCCAGTTCTAGACCTCAGGTCTGCACCACAGAGGCCCTTATGCCACTGTGAGAGCAACAGGGACTGTAGTTGGGTGAAAGAATAGCTAAGCTGTGAGCCACAATCGCTGACAACTACAGCATGGAGGAACAAGGCCAAGTCAACACACAGCCGTGTTGGAGTTAAAGCCCAAATATGTACTGTCAGCCTGAAGGGCCTTTTGTCCCATTTGACAATGGGACAAAATAGAAATGTCCACTCTGGGCAAATTACCAAGCCACCTTAGACAGTGTGTCGCTTCCCCCAAGTGAACTCAGGGTGGTACACATGTAATAGAAAATTATTCACCAAATGACTGACACTGCCACCAATTCCTATGACACCACTACCAATTCTCAAGGGTAAATGATGGAGATGTGACAACACCACTGGGTCAAAATGGAGTGCTCACTTGGTTTGGTGCCTGCTGTGATAAATAGAAAGATTTTGCCACCCTTATGTCTACCCTTGTGCTTGCCCATTTGAGGCACAGAGGCATGAGGGGCCGCATGAGCATTTCTCAGCTGGTTCCCCAGGATCAGACATGTAGGGCACCAGTCTGGGTGCAAGGGGCATCTTGCATGTGGCCCTACCATTGGGCATTTCAGTTGGGCAGTCCATCACAGAAAAAAGGATCCCGATGATGTTGCAAGTCAGCACAGGTAGGACTGCAATCATTGACAAAGCTAATATAAGTTCAACAGTGTAGAGGTGAAGACCACCAACTATAAAATCAGCTTGTCTCAGAGCTGTGCAACCAGAGGCCACTGGCATAACCTAATGGGGCTCAATTTCCTCATCCTTAGAACAGGGATTCTAATGACAGTATTTAGTAATAGATTTGTTATGAGGATTAACTCTATTAATATACAAGAGAACTTAGAGCATTTGGATTAGCCCATTTTCTGTTGTGAGTAACAATATCACAAACTGAGTGAGTTATAAAGGAAGGTGTACTTTGGCTTATGGTTTTGGAGATTCACGGTCAAGGGATTGCATCTATTGCTGACGTTGTGCCAGCAGAGCTCCAAGGTCATGCAGCCATGACCTGGCAAGGGCAGAGAGTATGTGCATCTATGCGTGTCTCTTCTGGTCTCTCCCCCTCCTCTGATGAAGCCACAGGATTCAGTCACAGGGGCTCCACATGATGACCTTGTCTAACTCTGATCACCTTCCCAAGGCCCCACCACAAAGCACCATGGTTGAAAAGTTTTCGTCCTCCTAAAACCTCACAATGAGGATTAAAAGTGACACTAATCAGGCTTGTGGTGTACACTCCAAGTTCAAAATTCCAAAGCCTTGGGGTACAGTTGCACACACCAACCATAGCAGCCCTACTGGCACGCAGGTGTGTGGTGGGTGTTTACCATTTTCTTACAAACGTTCTGAGGAATATTCACCAAGGGCTTTATAGGCTTATTATATCTCCCAAAAATACATGTTCAAGTCCTAACCCCTAGAACCTTATTTGGAAATAGGGTCTTTGCACATGTAGCCAGTGAAGAGAGAGTCATACTGAAGTAGGGTGAGCATTAATTAGCATTATTCCAATTAATTCCAACCATTAATTAGGATTCTTCAGAGAGACACAAGATACACAGAGACAGAAGAGAGAGATAGAGGCAGAAAGAGGATTAGCTCATGTGATCTTAGAGGCTGAGAAATCCCACTTCGTGCCATCTGCAAGCTGGAGACCCAGGAAAGCTGAAGATGTCATCAGACCAAGTCCAAGGGCCTGAGAACCTGGGAGGTCCATGCTGTAAGTCCCAATCTGAGTCCAAAGACCTAAGAACCAGGAACAGCTGTCAGGAGCCATGATTTGAATTACAGCCTCTGATTCTCTGGTGAAAGGAGCATGCTGAGATGGGAACTCCTAGTGCAGAGGCACAGTTGAGACTGCCCAGTTGCTATGGTGATGCCCTGTTCAAAGGAGTTTCCATGCTTACCATGGGACTATCAGTTTTGACCCTGAGTTCAGGCACCAGCTACCAGGAACCCAAGGACTGCAAGAGAGGCATGTAACAACCCTCCCTCAGCCTGCACAAGGGACCAGCCTTGCCAACACTGATTTTGAGTTGGGGTCTCCAAAACTGCGAGAGAATAAATTTCTGATGTCTTATGACCCCAGTTTTTGTTGATGTGTTACAGTAGGACCCAGAAACTGAAATGAGGGGAAGCAAAGCTGCTGGGCAAAGCTTTCTGCAGAAAATAGTATCTGAATTAAATTTTTGAAGGAGGGACAACCATCGTAGACCAGAAATTTGGATTTAGGAATTGCTGAAGTATGGAGTGGAAACCAGATTGGTCTAGTTGACAGTTAATGCTGTTTGTACTTATGTAGTTGGGGAACAAGTTTCAACTAGATCACAGGAGTCAGAGATGTGCGATGAGCAGCATGTGCGAGGTCATCAGAGAAACACATCTCACTAGGTTATAAGTTCTGAAGGTAGGACCATATTGCACAATTTCTTGCAACTTTAGCAGCTAAGCATAGCACTGTCCACCATTTTGGCTTAAGAGAGATAGGCTGGATGATCTGGGAATGGGAAAACCCAATAGCAGCACTGGATGCTCAGCTTGGAGCAAAAGGTCAACAGGTTCCCTCTTTGTGAACTCTTACCTCTGGATGTCAACATGTGGTCAGGAAAGAATATTCAAAGCAGATGAAGAGACCAGATATACACACAATGACGGAGGAAAGAGTCCATAGTGACGCTGGGTTTGAAGCATGGGAGACTGAGAGAATAATGGTACTACTCCAAGAAATGCCAGGGCCAACGTGGTAGAGATGTGGGGCACAGGTGATGTGTGACAATAGACATACCCAGGTGAGGCTTCACCTTACCTGGATTTGGAGGGAATTTCTTGGCAGATTCTGGAGCTCAAGCAAGGTTTATATGAGAAAGGAGGACAGGGAGACAGAGAACAAACATTAGGGGTGAATTCACATACCACCTGAGATCTCCTTACTAAAATGTCAGGCCTGACCACACCATGCTCCTAAGAAAGCTTCACCCAATAGAACTCTCTGGCCATGGAAATATTCCACACCCATGGCTTCAACAGAGCAGCCCCTGGACGGGTACAGCTAATGAGCACTTGAGGTGTGATTAGTGCAAATTCTTAGCTTTAGTTTTTGCTCATGCAAATCTAAAGAGTGATGTGTGGTAGAAGCCCACATGTCAGACAGCACAGTGCTAAATATCAGGGGTCTGAGAACTCATGAAAAGACACCACGAACAAACGAAAAGAAAATAGGGGTGCAGTAGGGTTCTCTAGAGAGACAAAACAAAGGACCTGTGCACAAAGAGAGAAAGAAATTCGTTGTGGGCCAGCAGATTGGACACCCCGGAAAGAAATGATGCTGCAAATCAAGTCCAAAGGCATCTGCTGCAGAATTTCTTCTTGTTCAGGGGAGTCAGTCTTTGTTCTACTGGGGACTTCAACTTATAGTCCACCCTCATGAGGGAGGACAATCTGCTTACTCAAAGTCTACAAATTTAAATGTTAATCTTATCCAAAACAACTAGAAACATCTAGATTGATGGTTGACAAATCTGTTCACAATGGCCCAGCCAAGTTGACACATAAGATTAACAGTCCTAGGAGCAGTTCTTCAAGAGAGTGGCAAAGAAGAAAAGGCAGGAATGAGGAGAGGGAGGGGACAGGAGAGACACAGAACACTGGCCAACAGGTGGGACTTGTACACTTCCTGACTCAGAGAAATGATATCACTAGGACAGCTGAAGAAATTTGACTATGGACCAGATTTTTGTAATACCAAAAAGCAGCCTTAATTGTGTTAGGAATGATGATGATGTTAAAAAATTATCCATATTGCTTAAAGATGCATAGATAAATACATAGAGTAAAATGATCCTTCATGAAACTTGAATTAGATTAATTCCATAAGAAAATGAAGCATACTTAGCAAAAACTTGGTAGTTGTTGAAATCTGACGAGGAACATACAAGGGTGTGCTCTACTCTACTCTCTTTCAGGTAATTTGTAAAGCTTTTATTTAGACATTGTGCAGACTCTGTAAACTGTGACCAGAGGATTCCACACTAGACCAACTGCACCTGATAAGCTATCATTATTTTTTAAATATCTTCATGGATTCTCTCAGTGTTCTTTGTGCCTTTTCAAATTCATGACTGTGAAAGCAAAATGGCTTTCTATCCTTTGCCACATAAAAACAATCAGATTTGGAATTATGCTAATACCGTTTACCCAAGTTCTTCGGAGAACATTTGCAAATTCCCACTGTGAGAGTATTTCTAAATATTAGTAAAACATTAGGTGGCAACAAAATGCGTGTCGAGGGTGTTCAAAGTGTGTTAATGGTAGGGCTGTGAGCTACTGGCTAGTTGGGTTGAAAGATATTCCAGGACTGTTTTTATCTAAATTTGTATTTTATTCAGGACTCAAAGAAAGACAGCAATATCGTGTGAATCCCAGAACACTTCACACTCTCCCTGAATGCACCATTATTTTGGCAATCTTAAAGGGAAAATCATAATTCCACAACTTCACATGGAGCTGTGAATGAAGCAAATGTCTAGTGAAAGAAGAACATGCCTGCAATTTATTTTAATGCTTCTACAGAGCATGTGCACAAATGAGATTTGCAATAAGGGACAGACATATCTTCCACAAATCCCTAATTGATCTTTGTAGGTTCTGAAATATTTTCTAATGCTTGAAAGAAAAAGAAATAGCTTTCCTTTATTTAAAACTAAAGGCTTTTCTCAGCAATAAATTTTTACTTTAGAACTCAGTAGGATTTCCCTTGAAAAGAAATAAAACAATTGAAACACTTTTATCTTACTGAAATGAGGATTCCCCATGTTGTCTGCAAGTAATAATTATAGCAATAAATGCTGCATAGTTTGGGGGATATATGTATGTGTGTGTATATATATATATATATATATGTATATATATATATATTTGTGTTCCACAGAAAACCAAATTTCCCATTGTAATTTGTAAGATGACTATCTAGATTCTATCTGAATTTGAAAGAAAAATGAAAACTGTAGAACAAGCCCATCTAAGCATCCACATGAGAAATATTAAAAGTAAGTATAAGACTGAAAGACCCTGGGAAAGACAGCCCTTTTGTCCCACCCTGGATGAGGGCTATCCTGCTCTCTCTAGCCACATCTGAGCCTGCGCCATCTTTGTCTCTAGGGGTGGTAGTAGATATAAATATATACTCTATGAAATTGCTGCAAGGGAGATCTCAGAGTTGAGTTTCTTCATTCCTTTGCAAATCCATGTTCAGTTCAAAATGTGATTTGCTCTGCTACCAGCCAGGTCCCCCTGGCAGGACTGAACTATAACAACCTGTCCATAAGCATGAGGACAGGACCACCTTTGCTCTTTTGGGAGTTCACTTGTTAATAGCAAATTAATATAGAACCATTGAAAAGTAGGTCCTGAAAAATAGCTTCTAATAAATTCCTATTCAAAATGGGAATCCTTTCTTCAGGTAAAGCATAAATCTACACCTAGTATATATGTAATTTCATAAAGTCAAGGAAGGATGTTTAGTAGTGAAAATCAGAAAACAGTGTTGGAAAGCTTAAAATATTTTGTCAATGTATTCTTCCAGGGTGATAGATTTTCAACCCTTTGATCATTTTTCATCAGACTGATCAGTATAGCAGGTAAAATATATTTAGTGTCCAACTACAAATGTTGCTGAATTATCAGAGAATATTTATACCCTAACACACAGCATTTGGCAGTGAATAAAAGCACATTTCACCTGCTTTCTTTAAACCTATTAAAAACAATCATGCTATATCATGACCACTGTTCCTTTACCAGGGGTAACAGAAACCTGAGAGCTCATTCTGGTAGAAGATGTCTATGAGAGGAGCCCAGTCCGCCCACAAGAGCCAGTTTTGCAGCGACGAGGTGGAAAGGAGCGGGCTGGTTGGAACCAGACCCATTATTGCAGTGGGGACATTCCCAAATGCATGCCTGCCGTACAATGAGCTATCCTTTTAAAAACACCACAATGCCACACACAGGTCACTCAAACCTGCATGTGATATTAAAATGGCACATGACTCATTGGGCATGTTAAATGAATTGCATCTCATAATTATCTAACTAGCAATGAAGCATCCTTTAACTGACCTGGGTGGGTCATATAAAGAGTTGTTAAATATAATGACAGTGTCCATTAGAAATGAAAGCCATTGAAATGCATGTTAGTTGATGATCATCAGACAGGACTGAGAGCTCCCCTGCTCTCCCAGCGAGCTCCAGTTCTCTCCTGGGGAGGGTGTGAGCCCATCAGAGCCCTGGGCAGGGCGGGAGGCAGGAACGGGATGCGGCTGTGAATCACCACGGTGCCTCGGCACCTGCTCCATCCATGTCTAGTAAATAAAAATAAAATTTAAAGTCTTATTCACACTTTTATGGACTCTTAAGAGCTTCCTTCTTTATGGTTTTGCTTTAGGCAGAGTGTGTGTGAGAGCATGTGTGTGGAAGAGAGAAAGAAGCGTGTGAAAGACAAAGATTAATAGCTCTCGGGAAGATCAAGGCCTTCTGATTAGCTCGCCTCTAGCAGGCATACATCCATCACTCATCTCAAACACCTTCTAATAGTCTGATTGAATGGGAGGGTGATTTTTATGATGTGAGTTAAATGGAAATTAGGGGGATTTTTGAAACTCTAACATATGGCCCTATTGATGACTTTTCCCAAC
Organism: Glaucomys volans; assembly: GCA_020662805.1. Taxonomy (NCBI): domain Eukaryota; kingdom Metazoa; phylum Chordata; class Mammalia; order Rodentia; family Sciuridae; genus Glaucomys; species Glaucomys volans. The sequence goes on from JAJEJO010000207.1 coordinate 1,366,677, forward strand.
AAATTTTTCATGTGGTCATAATCTAAATTTAAATAAGATTCTACAGGGGAAATGCTAGGGTATTCAGACCCTATGCCCTCAAGCCTCCTCGGAGGACAATAAAAATCAAATTTCCTGAAGTCAAAGGAAAATTTGAGGCAAGTGGAAAATTAATGTTCATGGGGAAAAAAAATAATACCTTAAGAACAAATTCCCTGCCGGTGTCTTTCTTAACAATGGTTTTAAACCAGAATTGAAATAGACAGCAGAGATTTTTGATAAGACTGCAGCCGGTAATGCTGCAAGGTTTCCTTAAAGAAGGTTTGCAAGGCAGTGAGTGCAAATACCAACATAAAAGGGCTTAATTGAGGCCACAGCACCTTCCAGAACATCCCCACAGATAATATGTATGTGGTAAAATTTACTTAATAATCTTTGTGATAGTTTTTAGTTTAAAAATGGTTTTTAATTATACAAGAAACACATGCTTATTTTAGAAAATTTTAAAAATGCACGAAAGTATAAAAGAGAATATAATGATCAATCAAGATCTCAAGACCTAGAGATAATAGTTATTAAATGGCTATTAGCATATTGGCATTTTTTAGTTCTTTTTTAAAGAATGTTTTAATATTCTAACATGTTTAAGAGTGTGCCGTTTATAAATTGAGTATCCTCCTGGTTAATTTCATAGACTCCATGTGTCCCCGTGCCATTAAATATGTAAAATTCCTTTTAAATCCTAAAACAGGAATATCTTCAGTGCATTCAATCTATCAGTATCATGTTTTAACAATTATATTTTTAATTTTCCTTTTACCCCACTAAACAACTTGGGCCAAATTCTACATTTGCTATATTAAAAATATATCAGAACATGTACGAACTAAAAGGTAATTTAGGATCTAATGATTAGATACCCAAACATTGGGATTTGTGGAATTTTTGGATGTTCTTGAGGAAGGCAGAGCCACATGCTAGAAACAGACTTTCCCCTAAGTACTTGTGAATGTCTGATCACTTTAAAATAGCACATTGGAAGCACTATTCACAAAGCACTTAAGACGCTTCATATTCCACCTGCCAAAGGAAATAGGTGTTCTGGGAAAATGGCAGGAAAAGTCATAATGGGTGGAATTGCGATTATTAGAATAAGATGGAAAGAGAACTAGATTCCCCCAGTGTGTTAGTCAGCCTTGAATCACTGCAACAAAACACCTGAGATAAACAACTTAATAGGAGGAAAGGTTTCCCTGGCTAATAGTTGAAGAGTTTTCAGACCATGGTCAGTTGGCCCCACTGTTTGGAGGCCTGTGAGGAGGCAGAACATCATGGCAGGAAAATGCACAGTGGAGCAAGCTGCTCAAGCAGCAAGGAAAGACAGGAAAGGGCTGGGGTCTCGATATTCTCTTCAAGGGCACCCCCCCAATGACCTAACCTCCTCCCACTAGACCGCACCTCCTAATGGTTGCACCACCTCCAAACAGCACCACCCTGGGGAACCATGCCTTCCACACATGGGCCTTCAGATCCAGAGAACAGCACAGGACAATGAGGAGCATCCCACGTGTGGAGTGGGGATGTCAGTGAGGGAGGCACCAGACCCCCAGGCCAAAGGAATGGCCTTCCTTATTCACTCTGTCTGTGTTCAGGACTCAAACTGCTCACCTGAAAGGGTCTGCCTGCCGTCCTCAGAGAGCTCCTGTGAATGGCACCTGTGGTAGGTCTTCAAGGTGCTGGGTGTAGAAAGACCCCAGTCCATTAGCGCTGCCACCATGACTATTAACACCACACTTGATACATATGGTGCACCACCCTACACTGCAGTTATCGTAATACCATGGTTAGAACGATATGCTGTTATTAACCCCACAGTCATAAGAATATAGTTAGTCAAGACGGCTACTGCTGATGTAGCTATGACGCCAATTCTTGAAATTCACCAGGTAAGGCTCTGAGGAGTCCATCAGCTGTGGATCGGATGTATTCAGAACAATAAAAGACCGTCTGTACTGAACGTGCACAGACTTTTTTCTCATTAGTACATAAACAAGATAGCTTAACAGCTATTTACATTGCATTATTAGAAAATCTAGAGCGGATTTAAAGTACAGGGGAAGAGAGGCAGAGAGTAGATGCAATAACTTCACCACTTACGTAAAGAATCAAGCATCCATGAATTTTAACACCCGAAGGAGGTCCTGGAACCTAGCCCCTGTGGATACAAAGGGAGGACTGTGTTGATGCTATACTACATAATACACCGTATCATTAGTATTATCAGTACTATTCGTTAATTGTGTTGTAAAGGAAATAAAATGGCTTTTGCATTTTAACGACTCAAATATGCTTTGTAAATGCAAATGCCGTTTGTGTGTGCATGTATTGTATACATAGATACTTGTGTCTTTGTGTGTATAAAGTAGATTCTTAGAAAAACTAGTTTTGAAAAAATACAAGAATATTTTTTAACTCAGGAGACAATGATTGGGGAATAAATTTTGGACTTCATTTTAATATTGATCGTAAGTCAATTTGGGGCAATAGGAAATTGTCATGGAGCAGAATGAGATTGCTTTAACCCTAAACACTCTGAGAATTAGTTATTGTAAGTCATGTCTTAGAAAAAGGTTTTAAATAAGGAAGGGGAAGAATACCTGGCAGAGAATCAGAAGAAATTGATTTCATCAGCAGAAAAGAAGCAAGCTAGGAACGGAGAAGCAAGTTACCTTGTACAGAGGGTGGACACACAGCGCCCCAGGACTCCAACTATCCTGACACCTTTAGCCCCACTTCTGCTGGCGGAGCTGCCTCCTCTCCATCTCCATGAAGGTGTGTCTACTTCCTCGCAGACTCTCCATCCAAAAGACCCTAGGATGCAGCAACACGGGGGGCGGGCACTACTGGACTGGCAGTCTACACAGGCTGTGACTAGAAATGGATGTTATACCCTGGGGAAAAATAAGAGGGGAATAAATGAAGTCAAAGAGGGGGGTGAATTTAAAAAGTGATTTTATTTAGAGACGAACCTGCGTGTGAGGAGATGGGTCCCTCAGGTTTAGACACTACAGCAACTGGAACTTGTAATCTTGCCCCTTGACCGAGGACTGGTCCTTGGGAAAGATACAATCTCACCCCATTATCTAAAGTGAAATTTTAAAACTCCTGTAAAAGAAAAATAAAACACCATTTTCACTCTTGCTTTATAATAAATCTAAATGCCTCGCTAATTGCCTGTCACCACTACAAATAGTATTTGCTTTTCAGGGAGCTTTTTTATAAAGGCCTTGGAAATAAATCAGAACTTTTAATTCTTTTGAAGACAGAGAAAAAGCAGGTGGGGGGGGGGGCTGGGATCATCCAAAGGGGGCTACTGTGTAATCAAAAGCCTGCTCCAAACAGTTGCCATAAAAATGCTAATTGTTATGTATTATTTTCTTTGGAATCTAAAGCCACAATGACTAAAGCCACTGTCCACAGGCTGCACTAACATCCAGGCAGGTCTAGGGGTTGGCCCATCTCCTGGGCAGGGCTAGGATATCCCAGAGGTGACTCCATGCCAGTGACTGCTTTAGTAACTCTAAGTGCCACATGTAGCTGGGTGACATTTCTTTTTATTTCTGAAAAGTAGAATTTAATATAAGATCAAACTGTACCACTTACAGTTCCATACTCTTCAAAATTGCTTCTGAAATGCCACCAAGCCACTAGCAGAAACCTCAAGCCTCAACAGGAAGGGTTTTATCGAAGGTATCTGCTAAGGAGTGCCCTGCTGCCTTCTTCAAAGAACAGCTGTGTTCAAATACAATGTTTTAAAATTTAGTCACAGAAATTGAATTCATTGACTGACAATAATTATGAGAACGAAGTTACTATGGCAGAAACACATTAAGGTTTCAGTAAGAAAAGTGTCAAAGTAATAAGATTTAGGATGAAAGAAACCTATAGCAAATAATTGAGGTGTGAATCAGCAAAGAACAGAGGATTTTCATAACCTAAAAATGCAATAATGGGTGCACACCACTGTGCATTTGCTCAAACTCACAGAACACAGAGCACCAAGAGTGAGCCTTAGTGCAAGCTGTGGGCTACGCATGTTAGTGGGATATACCACTCAGATGTGGGGTGCTGGTAGTGGGGGAGCCTGCATGGGTGGAGGCAGGGAGCACAGGGAGCTGTCTGTACCTTCCTCTCACTGCTCTAAAACATGAAGTCTATTTTAGAAACTATAGCAAATTATTAATGGATGCCCTTAAATTTCATTCAAAATCCAACTGGAACGTTTTTTTATTTTTCAGTGTGATGGTGACTTGCTTTAAGCTAGAAGGTTTTGCTTTCCTTGACTTGAGAAGGAAGTGGATGTAGAATCTGTGGAGTCGTGACAGGGAGTAATAGAAGGTGAGAGGATGGAGGCAGAGGAAGTCCAAGTTAATCCGCAGGTCTGGACACCCAGCTGAAGCCCCAGCAGCCCCAGGACTCAGGCACCCCTCTAGTGTCCCAGAACCACACAGAGCTCCTCTGGAGACCCTCCCCTCATCCTCTTACCCACCCAGGACAGTCACCCACAAGCAAATCCTTTGGTGACTGGAGGAACCCTCCCCATCGAAATAGACCACACTGCAGTAGCCAGGCATCTTCAAGTTGACAAATATGTATGTTGGTATTTCTTTGCTGGTCCTAGGAAATGTGGATATCTTTTTAAAATTTGTCTAAGTCATGCCCTTGTAGGAACAAGGGAGAGGAATACTCCAAGTGTGCCTCTACCTGGGCACTTCTGCCAATTCCCATTCCTAACAAAACTGAAATATTCCTAACAACATGCTATGGAAGGATGATGAGGTGTAAGGTCTTTATTATTTGGAAAACAATGCAAATAATAGAAGTAAGATAATGTGATCTGAGACAGCGCCAATGATGAGGCAGTTCTTCCCAATGTCACCATGTGAAAAGCTGATGATCCTTCCATCCATAAGCCCTTCTGTTACTCCCATTTTACATGTGAGGAAACTGAAGCTCAGGCACTCTGAGTAAAATGGCCCAGGTCATGGAGGATAGGAGAGAGTCAGAATCTGGGTTCAAAGTTCAGGTCTTCCTATGACATCACCCAGCACCTCAGGATCATGCCCTTTAATTCTAGGATAGTCAGCAGGTCTAGAAGTCCTATCTGTTTTAAAACAAAAGTTATTCTATTTTTCATATCCAAACTGTGCCCCATAACCTTAAGGTTGCCAGAGTCCAGCCCTAGCAGGAGTCAGGGGTCCTGGGTGGAGGGGAAGCGTCAGCACGATGGGGAAATAGCAAACAGAGACACCAAGTGTTCTGAGGCTAATTCCACTTTATTCACACTCTCAGGGGATTAATATACTGTTAATTTTGACTCATAGTTACATACGAGGTAATGATTTACAGAAGTAAGAAGTTTACCAACATTTTCTGTACCAACTATTCAATTGTCTAATAAGTGCTTGCTATTGTTCCTAAAGGAGGCTCATGACATGCTGACCTTTCCATGAACCTGAGTGTTTGGCCCCAAACCCATTTACCATAATTCCACACTTATTCATTGCCCTTCATCATTATTTCATTCAGAAGGGACCTATTACAATTTATTTTGTGTTCCCATATAGTGACATTGCCTAGGAAATTATTTTCTAATTTTCTCAAGAAGCTTGCACTCATTAACAATATTTTCAGAAATCCAATTATACACAAGAGCAAGCCATGTCTATGATTTCCAGGAGGATGAAGACGGTGCAGCATCCTCTGTCCCCGAAGAGCCATGTCATGCGGTGGGGTGGCGAATAGACCTGGCATAAGGTGGCACCATCACTGACTTATTATGATCATGTTCATGGGTCAGTTTAGATCTAATCAACAATAGAATAAGAAACACTTAATAGACCCCCAAGATTAAGTGACCATGTCACAGGCAATATAATATAGACTGAGGCTGGGAATGTATTTGTTGGGCATAAAGATACACGTGACAAAAATAATTTTATTATTTATTATGAAAATATTGGCATTATATAAAAGTAAAGCATAGGAGAAGGCAGGGAATGTGTTTAACAGAATTGAAGATTCACTAGGTGCATAGAAATAAAATCCTTCCAGGTAAAATGATTGATAAATAAAAGACAAGTATCATATGTTATAAATTATGCCTTTCCTACTCTGTATATTGTGAAATACTCTCTACAATCTTACAAAACCCAGCATGGCAGGAAGGTAATGAGGAAAAGAAATTTAAGATCAAAATTACATGCAAATATCATGGGTCAGTAGCCACCAAGGGCAGCCAGGCTCCTGGGTTTACAGTGATGAGTGATCTTGAATGGACTGAAGAAAACTTGGCAATGAACCTACTTAAAACATAATGAGTGTAGGAGAAACAATAGGATACTGTCCTCCATGGTCACTGATGCCCTCTCTGAGAATGAAGGGGAAAACTTTCTGACATAAGAATGAATTTTTATGAATCATATAAACTTTCTCATATTTTAAAGGAAGCAAAAACTATACATGGTATTCTTCAGCCAGGCAATGTATTTATTTAAGGAAAAAACTCCAGAAGTTTTCAGGGAGATGGTTCTCAAGGAGCTAACCCTGGAACAAGTGGACCATAAATAGCACTGGGTGTCCTTAACCTGAGCTCATAACCACACAGTGACCTGAGCTGCATCAGGAAATCAGACCCAGGGAAATCTTGCAAATAGAATCCGGTCCCCGCCTTTGTCCAAGGTTGATGGATTTATTGATAATTCACATTAAGTCTCAGGCTTTCCAAGAAAGTGAGGAAGAAAAGGGAAAAGGCTTTACTTGTCACATTTCAGTAAAGACAAATTATTCAGAGGTCACCAAACTGACCGGAAAAGCACTTGAGAAAGAATGCTTGAATTGCTTCTGAGCGTCTTTTAAATACCTCAACAGATTTTTCTCCATATGTGTGCTTTATTTTTAAAAATAGGACAGAAGAAATGATACTTTGAATTTTCCAGTCCTATGAAATTGGAAGAGGGCAATCCAAAAGAAATGCAGTGCAAGGCACATGTGTGGTTTTAATGTTTCCAAACATTTAAACAGTTAAAAGAAATGGATGAAAGGAATTTCAATAATATATTTTAATCTGCCATGCCTGAAATATTGCAATTTGAAATTGGCACAAAAATATTAATAAGATACATATATTCTTTTTGTCATTTTAAGCCTTAAAATCTAATGATTTTTTGCCACCAACAGCTGGACTCAATGTGGACAGGCCACATTTCAAGTGCTCAGTGGCCCCCTGTGGCCAGATGCTGCCTTACTAGAGAGCACAGAATTAGGATATCTGGTCTTATGAGGTTTCAAAAATCTGATTCTCTAAATCAAAATCTTATTGTAAAATACATCCCATGTTATAACACTGCTTCATTGCCAATTAAGGAGAGGAAACTTACCAGTTTAATGGGATGGGAACATTATCTTAAGCTGAATACAAGTTTATCTTAAAAGGCATTTATCTCTTAAACATCTTGATTAGGTGATTTCCCTGTATGCTAAACAAATCTCATACTTTTCATCATTTAGGAATTATATAATTGAGGAGAAAGAATTGGAGCCTTATTAGTGCAATAACTCCAACCTGCTTTTAATAAGAGAGATCCAGAAACAACCAAAATTAATGATAATAATAATAACAAACATTGAACACGCCCTCCATACCAGATACCATGATCATAGAATCATCTGAGCACTATGAAATAAGTCATATTATTAATTCTATTTGAAAGCTAAAAAATGAGACTTGGAAAACTAAATATCTTGCTTAGCGTTGCACTGCCAAAAAGCAGTGGAGGCCACACCAAGCCCCTGGCCACCTGGTGTGTCCTCAGGAGCACCCTTTCATGACTGGGCCCCTGTGCAGGCCCTGGCATGTGGAAGTCTTGCAGGAAGGGGTGGGACTTATGCTTCCATCAGGAAGTTTATAGGGTGCCTTCCAAGGGGTGAGTTTTAGGTCTGCTGAGCTTTCTGCCAACTTCAGAGGGAAACATTTTACTGGAAAAATAAAAGAAGAAGAAGAATAGAAAGGAAACATACTCCTGTGAAGAATTACCTGCAACTAACCTCACACATGTTTGGGGTTCTGTTCAAGAACTCAGAGTAGAAGCTGTGATCCTAAACTGTCCCTTGGGTTCATTATTATGAGAAAACATGTTGTGTTCCCTTTGTTCTCTGAAAATATAAAACACTAATTTTCTTTTGGACCTTTAAGAAGATTAGCATCATAAGAATAAAGAAGAAGAAATGTATGAATGGAAGATGAAGAAGGAAAGGGGAAGAAAATGAGAGAGAAACAACCCACACAGGACATTAGAGTTACACACACACACACACACACACACACCCCTGTCTCTCTCTCCCACAGATTTGAGAAATCTCAACTCTGTTAAGTGCTTCCCTCTAGTGTCTGAAATGCAGAATACAGATTTATTCTCTGGGGGAAAAAAAAAAAAATCTTCACAAATTCAGTCCCCGGGCAGCTCCAGAATCCAACTTTTTTTTTTTTTATGTTTTATTTATTTATTTATTTATTTATTTATTTATTTATTTTTCAATTTAATTTTTTGATTCATTGAACACAAATAGAGTACAGCAATTGTTTTTCTGGTTGTACACAAAGTAGAGTCACCCCATCTGTGCATTCATACATGTACACAGGGCAATGATGTCTGTCTCACATACTGTTATTATTCTTAATTGTAATTATAATACAGAAAAAATTCATGAAAATGACTAATTTTGCAGCTTGGATTCCATCCTTACAAAGGGTGGATTAGTTTTATTTCAGAGTGATTTAAATTCCAGTATTCTCTGAGAGCTAGGTGGAGAAACTGAATCTTCACAGATGTAAGCAAGTCAGCTTACACTGGGTACAGTGATATATTCTTCAAAAATTTTTCAGTATGAAGATTGGGTTCAATAGATGCACTGAGGGGCTTTTCTGAGAAATTTCAACATAAAGAGTGGGCTCTGTTTTTTTATTTGGTAGGTTAGTGGTTTTGTTTTGGGTGTTTGGAGGTTTTGTTTTCTTGTGCCTTTCTTGTTTTTGTTTTGGGGTGGTTTTAGGTTTTGTTGGCTTGCTTGCTTTGTACCTTCTTTGCTGTAATTTTCACTTCTCATTTTGATCCGTGATTTTTAGATAAAGCTGATTGCTACTGTCTACAGAATAATTAAAAGTAAGAGTGCAACGTGAAAGCAATAAAATACAGTAAATATTAAACCACTTCAGGCGTTTCCGTGTGTCAGTATGAAGTTGATTTATGTTTCAGAAACATCCATATTATTAAACAAAGCCTTCACAATCAGTCGCTTTGTGATAAACATCGCATGTAACAACAAGGAGAAAACACACGTGTATCTCGCCAAACTGACTGTTAGAAGAAGAGTCATGTCCAAAGGAGGCTCTGTGACACCACCAGGGTGAGGGGGAGCCCTCGGAGGACCAGGAGAGGCGTGCCGGCTGGTCGTGTCCAACTGTCCAGATGCTCTCCATCCAGCTCCCTTCTGGGGGAAAACTCTTTGAACTGTAATTTGGCCTTAGAGATTGCAGGAATCCTTTAACAGATTGCAGCAGAAATGGAAGACCACTCTACACAACATAACTGTATTTTATATATGGTGTGGAAAATTCCACAATCGTTCACACATGTCCTTTAGTTTGTGAAAAGTCTGATGTAGAGCAATACACTGGTCAAATATCAGGGCTCATCTTCTACCTTCAGAGAAAACCGAGACACCGGTGTTTGTCCAGAGTTCTTACTGTGAGCAAGGGATTATTTTAACTTCACGTATTTTCCCTGATGTAATCTTTGTGACAAGTGACATTTCTTGTACTGTCAGGTTCCCCTTACACAGGGGGGTTACTGTAGCCCAGAGAGGTACAATGGCGGTCCAGGTACACACAGCCAGTGAGTGATACACAGGGTGCTCCTAGGAAGGCTAAAAATACCCCTGTACAAAAACAGTAACTTGGGAAAATCTAATTGAGTTTTTTTTTTTCATAAAACAACCATTTTTATTTATTTTTTTTTTTAGGAATGCATGACAGTAGAGTGTGTTTGACGTATCACACGTGCATGGTGTTTAACTTTCCATTCTTGTACGTGATGTGGAGTTTCACTGGTCATGTATTCATATACGAACACTGGAAAGTTATGTTCAGTTCATTCCACTGTCTTTCCCATTCCAATCCGCCCTCCCTCCCCTTCCTTCCCCTTTGTCTAATCCAATGAACTTCTATTCTTCCCCCCTGCTCCTCCCTCATTGTGAGTTGGCATCCAATATCAGAGAGAACATTAGGTTTTTGTTTTTGGGGGGATTGGCTTATTCCCTTAGCATGACATTCTCCAGTTCCATCTGTTTACCAGCAAATGCCATAATTTCCTTCCATTCTGTATATGTACTGCATTCTCTTTATCCATTAATCTACTGCAGGGCACCTAGGTTGGTTCCATAGCTTAGATATTGAGAATTGAGCTGCTATAAACAGTGATGTGGCTGCATCGCTGTAGTATGCTGTTAATCTACTTCTAATTAATTTATTATTCTTACTTAAAGAAGTATTTCCCCCTCCTCCAATACATTTACTATTTTATTCATGGTCAGCCTTCATGAGCTAGCTACTCAGTCCTGTTCTTTAATTAGATTCACAGTTTTTCACCCTCAAATTCTGCAGTAAAATTTATCTGATGGAGCAATGAATGGACTTCTTTTTTTGAATAAGTGTTGAAATCAAAATGGGGAGGGAGGGTGTCTATGTGTTTAGTTTGCCAACTTAACAAAAATGATTCCGGAGTTAAACTAAGAAACACAAACACAACTGGACCCTGCCCATACCTACGTGCTTCACAATGAGCCCAGAGGGTGATAAGTGAGGAATTGTTCTGATTCTTGTTCCCTCCCTGAACTCCAGAGGGCCACAGCACCATGTGGATGGAAACCTTTGCAGAAAGGGATGCTCTCTGGATGAGCACAGTTCACTTGGAGTCTGACAGGTGGCAGGATCCACGGAGTCCACGTCCGTAATTGTGTGGGAGTTCCTTATGTCCCGCCTAAAGCTGGAAAGAGCCAACCCCACGGGCCATCCCATCATGGTCGCTGAAACCCACCTGCACCCGGGTGATCTGCTTGGACAAGCTGTGTACTGCACCTCAGAGGGCAGAGAAAGCTCACGACATCTACTAGTCACCTCCAATGCTCTCGGCTTCTCCCATCCAGAAATTCACATGAAAAATGCTTTCATCCTGAACCTCAGCACTTTACTGTTCCTTTAAAGGGGAATTGGTTCATTTTCTACCTTGCAAAGCTTTTATTTAATAAAAATGGTATTAGTAGGAGGTTTGTTAAATTTTAAAATTGGTTAAGAAAAAGTTCAATCTTCATGTCCAGAATATTCAAAGTAGATTAGGTTCCCCCACAAGTAACAATTAAAAGCTGAACTCTAATGTGAACTGTGGGCTATGGGTGGTCAGGAGGTATCAGGGATGTGGGTCCATCCATGATAACAAAAGTGTCACTGGGGAATGGAGGCAGGGGTGTGGATAGTCAGGGAGATCGTAGGGTGGGGTGGGGTGGGGAGGTACCTGAGATATCTTATTTAACTGCTTGGTTGTGCTATGAATCCAAAATCGTTTTTTAAAAAAATAAAGTAATTTTTAAAACTTAGATAAGCAGAGAAAAAAATTCCCAGATGTGAGCTGCTCCAATCCTTTCATGAAAGACCAGGCCTTTCCTCTGAGCCCAGCCCCTGCAAGTCCTCCTCCTTCCTGAATCCACACCCAGCCTGCTGAAATTCCTGCTCTTTCTTAAAACAGGTCAAGAGCTTAAGTGATCTTTAAAGACATTTAATAACCTGTCCAATGTGTTCCAGCTCCTCAGTCATCTGCAGCTCTGTCACTTTCATCTTGTTCAACCACATGTTTTTGTTACTCATTCTTTTATAAAATCTTTCCAAAGCATCCAATTAACTTCATAGAAGTAGCACATCTCAGCATTTCTTTTTGATCTTGCCTTTCATGGGTGTACCTAATACTTAGTTAACTTGCCAATTTTTCACTAACAAATACAGAAGTCCCAGATTTGGGTACAAACTATGTTTCAGTAATCAACACAACAGGTCAAGAGAAACAAGGAGAATACGGACCTCCAGCCAAGGACTCCATGGGCCATGGACTAGTGCTTTGGTGACTGTAACCCACTGATTTCCACAGAGTCTGCTGCTGGGAACAGTAGTGCACGCCTATAATCCAAGAAGCTCAGGAGGCTGAGGCAAGAGGATTTCAAGTTCAAAACCAGCTGCAGCAACTTAAAGAGACCTTAAGAAACTCAGTGAGACCCTCAAAATAAAATAGGGCTGGAGATGTGGCTCAGTGGTTAACACCCCTGGGTTCAATCCCCAATACCAAAAAAAAAAAAAAAGGAAATAAACAGTCTGATCCTGAGGGCACAATGGGAACCTGCATATTACTACATAGTTTTTGCTCATTATTGTCCATGAACTTACTTTAAATAACTAAAGTTAATAATCCTGCATATACTCTTACTGTTCAATGGATGAAACATCAGCTGGATGCTCTTTAAGGATAGAAAGAGGCAATGTGTTTAGAAACAGTACTGTCATTCAAGAAATTAACAATTGATGCATCTTGGGTCCACTGAATTTCTCAGAGCATCCAGGGGACTCAAAATATTAGAGCTGAACTTCCATGCACAAAATAAATGTTAGCAATATTGATTCCGAATTTCAGTAGGCAGAAGCTGTATAACAACAGGCTTCTGTCAGCCACCCAGGCCAACGATCACAACTACGTGAGGACAAGAACTGTGGTTGTCAGGATGTTCCCACTGAGGTACAGTCATCTTGCAATGCAAAGCAATGCATTTAGTTTAAATATATTCCCTCTGTCTACCTGTTTTGGTAATAGAGACCATTTCCAAGCATTTGAAAATTCAGTCAAAGAAAACAAGACTTAGAGAGACATTTAAAGAACTTTAAGTTTTCCCTAATCATCATACAAATAATAAGCCTCATTATTTTTAAAATCAATTTGGGAATGTTGATTAGAGATTCTAATCCTAGGACTTTATTACTTATTGCTGTGTAATTTCATGGCTTCTCCTAATGTCAGAATGCAAGCCCCCTGGGCGGTGCCTGTATTATGGCACTTCTGTTAGAAATGAAGGGATTTGTTTTAATTGATGGCCTTTTAATCAAAAGGGTGCTTGTGGAATGAAGACCTTCAGATGGATGTTTGCATAACCTCCACTTCAGAAGGAGTGGACCCCGGCTTGTCTTCTATTGGCATTGGCCTGAGACCCTTGGAGCCCAAGCAGATTGGTCCTCTAGTCACTCTTCTTCATGCAAATTAGGAATTCTAACTCCTGTGCTGTTTAGCTCTGGGGACACCAGACAGGAAAAAATGCCTTGCTGATATTTTTTCAAGACTCCATCCTAAGATCTTCCATTGAGCAATAGAGGGTCAGCAGAAGGCTCCAGGTGTCCAGAACAGGTGTTGAGAACAAACCAAGTGTGCTATGCCATTGGTCAATTACAGGATGTGGTGGATCCAGGAAAAAGATAGTTGGAGTTTTTGAACAAGAAGTGTGTTTCTCATTCCTCCAAATGAATATTAATAGTTATCATGGTGCACAAATCATGGCCACTAGAAGTACCAAAGAGAGCTAACTCCTCCACATGTAACTCAGCCAGATTCTGGTCACTCAGGTCAGACTTGGTGTTGTGAAACCCAGGACTATCAGTGCTTCCCTGTCTCAGCTGGACCCATTCTGCCTCTGTCTATCAGCTTGGACAATAACTCAATAATTAAGGAAAAGCTAATAGCATCGATGAATATGTTGGCACTAGCTGAGTTTCTTTTATGTGTATTTTACACACATTATCTCATCTACTCTTTCCAAGAACTCTGGGAAGCACGAATTCTTTTCTCCAATTCATATAAGAGAAAAGTGAGACACAGGGAGTGTAAATAACAAACTTTGAAACATGGAACCAGGCTCGATTCAACTAATCAAATCTCCTCCACGTAGCTGGGCGAATGTACCAGGATGGTACTTAAATCAAATGGCACCCCCCTGGCATGCCAGGAACCTTCATGCACCCGCTTTTTGTCACCATGGTGTCCTGAGCAGCAGAACCTTCCAGAAACTATCTTACATCAGCCTCTATCAATGCACATCTGTGATCTGTTGAGTGCTTGCCATGTGCCAGGCTTTCTGACAGTCCCCGTAAAGTAGCTCCCTTTAATCTTGTCACTACCACAGAGAGCTCAAGTTCTGTTGTCCCCATTTTGCAGATGAGGAAACTGAAGGTAGAAAAGTCTACTGCTTAAGACAAGAAAGCATCTGAGTTTTAGGTCTAAAGACCACGAGCATGTAGTTAAAAGGATGGATGACTTGAGTACTCAACAAAACTCTGCCTCTACCACCTACTAAATATGCAACCTGAGACACTGAGCTAAACTTTCCTAAGGAAGCAGGGACAACCCAGGTCACAAGTTATTAGACTACAACACAGCATCTGAAATAAAGGCTCAGAGCTGCATTTATTGCCTTTCACAGTAGGGCAGTTATTCTAGATGGTCAGTGTCTCTAAAGAGAGTAAGCATTGATATACAGAGCAATTTGGGGCACAATGGAATTCCAGGATTTGGGATTTTCAGTAGTGCAAAGAAATAACATCATTGGAAGAAGCTGTCATTCAAGTGCAGACACTGTGCCTGGCCCCCAGAAGTGCATTTGTAGAAATGTGTCCACCTTGAATGACTGACATGAGAAGCAAGGGGCTAACACTAACTGGTTAGTTTATAACTGTGTACTCACAGTGCTCAGCTTACTGGTCAATGGGCAGTGCATTGAACTGATTATTTAGCTATTTCTTACCAAGGGTACAGAATCATTTTTTTTTCTAATTTTTCAACATATTATCAGAAAGCAACCTGAAATCCTTGAAAGACAGAGAACTAATGCATACTTGGTGAGTAGGTGTTTCTGAATTGAATTCTAGGTCTGAGTGACTCCTTCAGCATAGCACAACTTCTGGACTCCAAGGTAAGGCTCTAACATCTACAGGACACCAAGCAAGAATGCAAATGAAGGCACACACACCACGCATGGAAATCCCTAAAACCAAGCTCTACCTAATCATCTGTCAAATAAAAATCATTCATTCCAGAGGAACACTTCATAGCAAAGGATTAAAAATTTTATTGCAAAGCTATGGTATTTTACAACTGAAAATTGGTGAACTATTAACAGTGACCAATTTGCATACATCTAGATGTTCTGTTAAAGAGCCACCAAGTTTGTATAAATAATAAAATATGCACACAAATACATAATTTTAGTAAATTCTTTTCTGTAAAAATTTCTTTTTAATTTTAGAAAAGTTATTATCTTGCTAAAATAAAACTTTTTTATGTAATCTGTGTTCTACTATGTTCTACTAAAGTAGTGATCTAAAGGATTAAATAAAGTGTACTTGAAGGATTCAAAATGGCTAATTAGAAGAAGATAGCATTTACAGTTGCTCCATGACTTAAGATTCAAGTGGCAGAACTACTGCTTCTCAGAGAGGTGGGAGGAAGAGAGCATTCTCTGAAAGTTAATATCGGACTGTTAGAGTCTTTTAGAGACTCAGAAATTTGAGTACATTGAACAAAGAACAACAACAAAAAAAAAGGACATTGGAGCAAAGCCAGCTGTGGTAGAGGTACCAGGGCCAATCCACCATACAGGGGAAGGATTACACAAACAGAAAAACATAGCAGACAAATTTGGCCGAGAAAAACATGAGTTCAGAAAAGCAGCCTGAACTTAGCTGATCCAGAGCCTGCACTGTGCACTGGTGCTTGAAAAGTGCTCTGTTTATCAACTGGCAGCAAAGAGCTAAGGCAGAGCCATCTTGAGGTCATGCCTCTGCTGCTACTGCTATGGAGTGAGGAGGTCATAAAAAAAAAAAGAAATCTCACATTGTCCTGGCAAGTGCCTACCATTTGGTATATGGTGGACTTAGAAGAATGCAAGTGAAATAGGCACAGAGAAGACTGTACCCAGAGGGATTTAAGTCAGAGGTAAAGCTGGTGACTCGCATGTCCAGCTTCAGAAGGTTAGGAAATTGAACATGCAGGTGTGAATATACTCAGGGACTAAGCCTGGGAAGGTTGTGTTCATGGACAGCAGAGTGTGTAGAGGATTAGTTCCCCCACACCAAACTTTTAATTCTTTGGAGTGGAGGTTCCTTATAGCCAGACCCCCACCAAAGAATGGAATCTGCCCAGCCCTGGGGTGGTGGTGGTGGTATTAACCTAATCTTTCCAGAGCAGACACCATCCAATAAAGCCCCTGAAGTCTGATTAGACCAAACCCTCTCCACCAGGATTCCACTCACAGAACCCTGAAATCTTCAGCTACCCTACCTGGGAGTATGTGGATCTGGTGTAACTGGACAAAACTCCAATCAACAGTACTTCCCATTCCATCCTAC
Organism: Glaucomys volans; assembly: GCA_020662805.1. Classification (NCBI taxonomy): domain Eukaryota; kingdom Metazoa; phylum Chordata; class Mammalia; order Rodentia; family Sciuridae; genus Glaucomys; species Glaucomys volans. The sequence continues at coordinate 1,383,199 of JAJEJO010000207.1, forward strand.
CTCATACTGGTGAAAAGTGAATCTGAGAGATATTTCAACCAGTCTTAGGCCACTCCAGTTGGAAGCTTGGTGAGCAACACAAAAAGAGAAAGGGGTTAACAACCATCTCTCTCTCTCTCTCTCTCTCTCTCTCTCTCTCTCACACACACACACACACACACACACACACACACACACACACAAATGGAAAACAGAAAACACAGAAAAAAACCTGTTTGGCAGAGGTAGTGACCATCTATCCTTGTTGACAATTTTCTTTGTTTCAAAAAAACACAGAAAAACAACTGTCTGAATTGAGGAAGTCAGGACAGGATATGAATGAGAAATTCGATAAAGAGATAGAAGTATTGAAAAAGAACCAAACAGAAATCTTGACAATGAAAGACCCAATAAATCAAATAAAATATTTAGGTGAAAGACTCTAATAGAGTAGATTATTCTGAAGACAGAATCTCAGAGCTGGAAGACAACATGGCCAACCTTGACATTCAGACAGCACTGAAGAAAAGAAAAGAAGTAACCATTACCAAAATGCACAAGAACTCTAGGACAACATTAAGAGACCAAATTTAAAAATTATTGGAGTCAAAGAGGGTTGTGAGATACAGGCTAGTGGAATGGATGATTGCTTCAAGGAAATAATAAAAGATGATGTCCCAAACCTTGAGAATAAAATGTACAGCCAGATTCAGGAAGGATTCAGAACCCCTAATAGACAAGAACAAACTTCTCCACAACACATTACTCTTAGAAGGTCTAATGTACAACTGAGCACAGTGGCATATGATTATAATCCCACTGACTCAGGAGGCTGAGGCAGGAGGGTTGAAAGTTTAAGACCAGCCTCAGGAATTAGCAAGGCCATAAGCATGTTAGCAAGACCCTGTCTCAAATTTATATTTCATTTTAAAAGAAAGAGGCTCAGAATGTAGCTCAATGATAAAGCACCCCTGGTTTCAATCCCCAGCAAAAATAAAATAAAACAAAATATCCTAACATAAACAACAGGATAGAATTTTAATGACCTCAAGAGAAAAAATGTCAGGTCACATATAGATTCAAATTAATTGGAATTACTTCTGATTTCTTAGCACAAACTCTAAAATTCAGTAGAACTTGAAATGATGTGTTCCAAGACTTGAAAGAAAATAACTATCAACCAAGATTGCTTTGCCCAGCAAAGTTATTATTAAGAATTGAAGAAGAAATAAAGTCCTTCCAAGATAAGCAAAAGCTAAAAGAATTCATGACTATTAAGTTGGTACTATAAAAAAAATTAAAAATACTACGCATGGAAGAAATCAAAACAAATCCTATGGTTCAAAAATGGACAAATCTCATTTGAAGACTAACTAAACAAATGAGACAAAGAGCTAGATTAAACATTAGAAATAAATCAAAATGGCAGGAGTTAATAAACATCTCTCTATAATAACATTGAATGTAAGTGGTCTCAATTCTCTAATTAAAATAAACAGGCTGGAAGAATCAATTAAAAAAAAGATCCACCTTACAGACAAAGACAGATAGAGGTTCAAAGTGAAAGAATGGAGATAGATATGCATGCAAATGAGGCCCCCAAATAAGCAGGAGTAGCTATTCTCATATCTGACAAAGACTTCAATCCACAAGTAATCAGAAGAGACAAAGAAAGTTACTTCATAATGGAAAAGGAAGCAATCCAACAAAAAGATATAATGGTAGTAAATATTTATGTTCCAAATTTTGGTGCACCTAATTGTATTTTAAAAATGGTATTTAACTTAAAAACTCAGAAAACCCCAGTACAATAATACTGGGTGGTTTCAACACACCCATCTAACCAACAGATAGATTATCCAGACATAAACTCAGTAAAGACTCTTCAGACATAAAAAATATAATGCATCAAATGAACTTAAGAGACATCTATAGAATATTTAATTCAATAAGAGTTGAATTCGCTTTCTTCGCAGCTGTTTATGGAACCTTCTCTAAAATAGATCCTATTTTAGACCAAAAATCATTCCTTAGCAAATACAAAAAAAAAAAAAAAAAAATTCACACAATTCCTTTCATTTTATCAGGATAATGGAATTAAATTATAAATAAATACTTTAAAACCCTACAGAAACTAAATAAACACATGGAGATTAAAGAATGCACTTTTAAAGAACAATTGGTGATAGAAGGAATCATAGGAAAACTTTAGAATTCTTAGTATAAAATTAAAATAGAATTAAAACATACTAAAACCTCTGGGACATCATGAAGGTGGTTCTAAGAGGAAAATTTATAGCTATGAGTGCCTACACAAGAAAATCAAAAAAGATCCCAAATAAACAACCTAATAATGTGTCTCAAGGCCCATGGAAAACAAGAACAAACCAATTCCAAACACAATAGAAGGAGGGAATTAACTAAGATGAGAGATAAAATCAGTGAAATAGAAAACAAAAAACAATAGAAAGAATCAATGAAGAGTTGGTTCTTTGAAAAGTTAGACAAGATTGATAACTAACCAAAAGAAAAAGAGAGGCAAAAACTAGTAAAAGTAAAGGCCAAAAAGGAGAAATCACCACAGAAAACACAGAAATAGAAAGAATCATTAGGGGCTATTTTGAAAACTTATACTCCAATAAATTGGAAAACCTAGAAGAAATAGATACATTTCCAGATACATATAACCAGCAAAAATTGAATCAAGAGGACATAGACACCCTGAACAGACCAAAAGAGATAGAAGCAGTAATACAAAAGCTTATAAAGAAAAGCCCAGGAACAGGTGAATTCTACCAGAATTTTAAAGAACTAATTTCAATACTCCTCAAATTATTCCAAGAAATTTAAAGGGATGAAACACTTTCAAATTCACTCTATGATACCAGTATAATATTCATCTAAAAACAGATAAGGACACATCAAGCTAACACAGTGGCATATGCCTATGATCCTAGTGGCTCAGGAGGCTAAGGCAGGAGAATCTCAGGTTTCAAACCAGCCTCAGCAAAAGCAAGGCACTAAGTCATTCAGTGAAACCCTGTCTCTAAATAAAATACAAAATAGGGCTTGGGATGTGGCTCAGTGGTCAGGTGCCCATGAGTTCAATCCCTGGCATGCACACCCCCAAAAAAGAAATGAAAACTACAAATATATCTGATCCAATTAGATGCAAAAAATTTTTTAATAAAATATAGAAAAGCATATTCAACAGCATATTAAGAAGATTGCACATCATGACCAAGTTGGTTTTATTCCATAGTTGCAAAGAGAGTTTAATAATGCAAATCAATAAATATAATTCAACACTTAAAACAGAATTAAGGACAAAAATCACAGTCACCTAAATAGATACAGAGAAAGCCTTTAACAAAATTGAGAAGTCACTTATGATAAAAACCCTGAAGAAACTAACAATACAAGGACTTTATCTCAACATCATAAAGGCTATCTATAACAAATCCAAAGCCAACATCATAGTGAATGGGGAAAAAACTGAGATTATTAAAAACTTTAGGAAAAGACAAGAATGTCTGCTCTCACCACTCCTATATAATATAGTACTAGAAATGATAGCCAGAGTAATTAGGCAAGAGTAGGAAATAAAATGGATACAAAAAGGAAAAGAAGACAAATTATCACATTTCAAATGATACAATCCTATACTTAAAAGACCCAAAAAGCTCTATTAGAAGATTGCTAAAACTAATAAACAAATTCATCAAAGTATCAGGTTACAAAATCAACATTCAAAAATCAATAACCCTCCTATATTCCAATAATGAATTTTCTGAGTAAGAAATTAAGAAACAATTCCATTAACAACAAGCTGAAAAAGAAAATATCTAGGAATTAATCTAAACAAGAAGGTGAAAGACCTCTGTCGAATTATAGAACACTGAAGAGAAAAATGAAAGAAAACACAAGAAGATGACCTCCCATGTTCATGGACAGGCAAAATTAATAGTTAAAATGGTCATACTACCAAAAGCAATACAAAGATTCAGTGTAATCCCCATTGAAATACCAATGACATTCTTTACAAAACTAGAAAAAACAGTCCTGAAATTCATTTCAAAGAATAAAAGGCCCAGAAAAGCCAAAGCTATTCTAAGTCAAAAAAGTGATGCTGAAAGCATCATAATACCCAACTTCATATTATAGACAGAATAAAAAAAAATAGTATGGTACCAGCATAGTAACAAAATCTGTACAGTATCAGCATAAAAACAGACACATAGACCAACAAAACAGAATAGAAAACACACAAAGAATGGGAGAAAATCTTTACTAGCTACTCTTCTGACAGATGATTAATATCCATAATATATAAAAACTCAAAAAACCCAACACCAAATAAACAAATAACCCAATTAATAAATGGTCAGATGAACTAAACAGACACTTCTCAAAGGGAGAAATACAAATGGTCAACTAATGTATGAAAAAATATTCAACATCATTAGTAATTAAGGAAAAGCAAATTGAATCAACACTGAGATTCCATCTCACTGCAGAGTTAGAATGGCAGTCATCAAGTTTACAAGCAACAATAAATGCTGGAGAGAGGGTGGAGAAAAAGGAACATTTTATTCTGCTGGTGGGATTGTAAATTAGAGTGACCAATATATAAACCAGTATGGAGTTTCCTCAAAATTCTAGGAATGGAACTACCACATGACCCAGTTATACCATCCTTGGTATTTATCCAAAAGAATTAATGTCAGCATATTATAGTGATATATGCATATCCGTGTTTATAGCAGCACAATTTACAATAGCCAAACTATGGAACCAGCCTAGGTTCATCAATGGATAAAGAAAGAAATGTGATATATATATATATAAAATAGAGTTTTACTCAGCCATTTCATAAAAATGAAATTATGTTATTTGCCAGAATAGGGATATGGCTTGGGAACACTATGTTAAGAGAAATAAGCCAAAGTGAAGGGTCTTATGTTTTCTCTCATATGTGGAAATGAGAGGAAAAAGGAAAAGAAAGGTGGGTAGATCACATGAAATTTGAAGAGACAACAGCAGAGTATAGGAAAGAGACCAGGGGAAGGGAAGAGTACAGGGAAAGAGGAGGGACTGGGGAATGGTACTGGCCAAATTATACTGGCATTTCAGGTTGCTGTACAAATATGTGATAATGAATCCCACCACTATGTATAATTATAATACACCAATAAAACTACGGGCAAAGTAGTGACATTCAAAGTATACAAACTTAATTAAATTCTCATCAAAATGTTATGTCCTATTTAAATATATGAAAACACAAGAATTTATTTTTCAAATGTTTTTTCAAAAATGCTATTTTTCTTTTAAAATGTTTAAGACAAATAAAAATACAAGATAATTACCAGTTTAAAATCAATGAACATAACATTTTAACAATAAAATTAGGTAAGGTTGAATTTTTTTCATTTAAGAACATTTATGAGGGGCTGGAGTTGTGGCTCAGTGGTAGAGCGCTTGCCTAGCATGCATGAGGCACTGGGTTCTATTCTCAGCACCACATATAAATAAATAAAATTTTAAAAAAGATTTATGAAATGATTCTTATAAAAGTTAAAGTATTCTCAATTCCAATATTCAGTGCCACCCAGCACCAACACAGGGAATTATTTTTGAGTTCAAATATCTCATATTTAAATGTACTTGTCTACAAACTTGACGGGACCATAGATTTTTTTGAAATTGCAAAATGTTTCTTCATCACCATGTCCAAATGGAACAGAAACAGAAGCAAAGAAATGGACACTTCACACCACAGGGCCCCTCTTACCTCAGTGAAGGACAGGACTGTCCAATGCATCATATTTCAAATGTAGTCATAAGATGTAATTGGATCATTCCTAGTCTTTGAATATTGTGAGCAGTGTTCCAGACAATCTTGGCTATTGGGAATACTAGGAAGTTCCCTAAAAAGAAGCAATAATAAGCCAGGCAGATGCTTAGGAGGTATTTTTGTTAATCTCTTAGATTGTAATTATTGTTTTCAAAACCTGCTGGGGAGTGGGAAAGGCAACAGTGGAAGGCAGGTGCCAGAAAGAGTCAAAGATGATGGGAAGGAGGATTCTCAGCTTACAAGATCCCAAAGGATAAGAACCAGAGAAACACCTGCAACCTCAACCATTGTGATGTGTCACTGTGAAGATTTAATCAATGCATTTCCTCTCTTAAAAATATAAAACACCTCCTGTTAATGACCACAAGCAACATGATGTTGCTTCTTCCCCTATAAAGCATGCTCTCAAATCCTTCCTGCTCACACCTGAGCCTCATCACATCACACCGGCCAGAGGACTCCTTGCTTCTGTCAGCACAAAAGGATTGATTGGCATGAGTTCTGAAATACGTTGCGAGCAGCATCAGCCTTCATATCAAAGATACATATTATTCTGTGAATCTCTAATTGATGAGCCATTCTTCCATCTTCCACATAGACTGGAACCAACTTTCAGAAGGGCAGCTCTGGTGGGTGCCAGTGGTGCTGGTCTCCCTCCTTTCCATCTTTTAGAAATAAAGTCCTCTTGCCCGTGAGCAGCCTATTACAGATGTTTGGAATGGGCCTGCTTCAATACCCCACATCTACCCACTCCGAAAGTACAGGTGGACAGGGGCTCTGCATCTGGCTGCCAGCCACATCCACAGGACCAGGAACAATCAGCTTTGACCTTTGAGGTTAAAGGTTCCAGGAATGAATGCAGTTCATTTTGGGTGGCAACTTCAGAAGATGTTGGCAAACGATGCATGCTCACTACAACCCTCCCTGTCTTTCCCACCACATGAAGGAAGCCATACAAGCCTCAAGCAATGATAGAGCACAGGGGCCCACAGACTGGAAGAGGAGACAGGCTGGACACAGCCTGCACCCACCCAGCCCAGCTCCCCTCAGGACCACATAGACTTCCCACTCCTGTGAGCCAAAATAGAAACAGATAGCAAACTCCCATTGCTCTAGTTGACACTGTGCTTCTCTGATTTTTATAAAGAGAGCCTTCATTATGTGGCACTTCCTCCCTTCCTTCCTGGGGAGTTCTGATGGTGATAGGCTGTGCCATGTTTAACGGAATGGAGAAATCTGTGCGTGGAATCAAGGTATTGGACAATCTCAAGCTTTTTGTCATCACGCTTTAAAATAAAATACTCATGGCCAGGAGTGGTGACCCACAACTTGTAATCCCAGAAACCCAGGAAACTCAGGCGGGAGGATTGCAAGTTCAAGATCAGCCTCAACAATTGAGAGAGACCCTGTCTTAAAATAAGCACAAAAAATTAAAAAGGGCTGGAGGTGTAGCTCAGTGGTAAAATGCCCCTAAGTTCAATTGTCACACTAATAATAATCATAAAATAAAATACTCATGAAGATTTAAACATATTTTATGTAGGACAGATATATATATAATATTTTAATTATCCTTACATCTGTAATTAACTTATTTCCTCTGAAAACTAAGTATATGTGATGCTTTATTTCTAAATCTATGCAATTTCAAGTCATTAAGAAAACCTAAACAAAACTAATACCTAATTTTCTTTTAAATTAAGGTGTTATATCTTTATAATTCCACTCTAAATTGGCAAACCATAAATACAGAGAATGCATGACTTGGAGAAGCTCATCTTTATCAGAACATAATTATCACAAGGAAAATACAAAATACACTGAAAATACAAAATATTGCTAAACATAAAGATAAGTTGATTCGCAGTATTTTTTAAATCAGTACATTCATGTTCATGCCAGCCAAAGCAAATCTATGCCCAGAAAAAAATTCTTTATTTACTTTCCTGTGGTCTAAAAGAATGTGGTAAGATATCCTTTTCCTCTGGCTTGCTGATTTCCCAAAAGAAATCAGAAGCAATATAAGAAGTGTAATCTCATTCTAGGAAATTGCATTTAAGGAAACACTAAGGTTTATTTGGGATCACAGTCTTCTACCAGGCAGGCAAGCCATTTGGTATAAAGAATGCTCACTGGTGCTTTCTAAAATCTATGTGGCCTCAGATTCAAAAGCACTGCTTTGTGGCATCATGAAGTATTATTTCATATGTCATCCAGGCTTGCTTTAGAGAATAGAAAGGACCATTCATAAATTTCCCCTTTGCATAGAAGGCTCCTGGTGATTTCCTAGCTCTCTAGCCTGCAAAATGGTTACAGACACATTGCATTGTTACAATTCTAGTAGCAGAGAACATATCTATTACTGGACTGAAACAAGTTTTCCATTCCTGAAGTACATTGTCAATCATCTGAAGCTCTTTAGAGTCTGTTCTAATGGACTTGGTATTTTATCATTTGCCAAACATGCTCTTTTTGAAGTTAGGAATTTTACTTTTTAAATCTCTTGAGTGATTTCCTGTTTTCTATGCTCCCTTAAAATAAAAATAATGACATGGAATATTTTTCTGCATGTGTATATAAGAATATAATTTGACAATAAAAAGGAAGGAAGTATTAACCTATGATACAATATAGATGAATCTTGAAAACACAATTGTAAGTGAAATAAGTCGACACAGAAGACCAAGAAATTTACTACTGATAAAAGAATATTATGTAATACACAGTATGTATTCAAACGTCCCCAGATGTCTTAGGAGCATTTTTATAACTACTGTATTTTTAAAAATAGAGGATCAAATTAGTGCCCATTCATTTTATTTTTATACGTTTAAATCTTATATAAATCAAGAGAAATTGTCTCATCTTTCTTTCTGACTTCCATATTAATATGTTGAAAGAGTCCAGATTGATTCCATGCAGAATGATCCAAAGTTTAGATTTTGACTAATTGTCATTTTCAAGGTTACACTCACATCGATTGCCTTTGTATGAAACCTCAACACATAATTGTGTTTCTATTTGTTTTACAACAGGAAATATGAAATTTCTTTGTGCCCTATTATTGGTGATACCATCTTTGATCTTGGTTGAGATAGTTCCCTATAAATATTTTTGCCCTTTGTAATTAACAAGTAATTTGTGTGGCAGTATTTTGTGATGTTGTAAAAATTCTGTTCCTCAAATTTTCATCTGCATTTAAGTCATCTATTGGTTTTATTAACTTGTTTGGATTGTTCTTCTCTAATGAAAAGCTGGATTTGAGACCTTCCTTGGTATATCTGTACTAAAAAAGTCAACAGCAAATGTTGGTGAGGGTGTGGTGAAATTGGAGCCCTCACGTCCTACTGTAGCAATACAAATTGGCGCGCCATTTTGAAAGTGGTTGATCGTAGAATCACCTATAACCCAGTAGTCACACCCACAGGTATAGCCCCAGGAAAAAAATGGAAAGTATCTCCACACAGAAACTTCTACTTAGTGGGCCATTTGCTGAAAAGACTATTCTTACCCTGTTGTATGGTCTTGTTATCATCTTTGTTGAAAGTCATTTGACTCTAAATGTGACAGTTTAGTTTATGGATTCTCTATTCTATCCACTGATCTAGGTGTCTATTCTTATGCCAATACCACACTGTCGTGATCACTGTTGTTTTGTAGTAAATTTTGATATAGGAACATGTGAGTCCTCCACCTTGTTTTTCTTTTGTAGGATTGCTTGGGCATTTTGAGTCCCTTGCAATTCCACTTGATTTTAGTATCAGCTTGTCCATTTCTCCATGGAACAGAGCTAGGATTCTGATGGGAAGTGTGTTGAATCTGTACCTCACTTCCAGGAGTATCACCCTCTCAGCAGTCAAGACTTCCAATCCAAGGTCCTGGGGTCTTTTTTCCAATTTATTTGGATCTTTTAAAATTTCTTTCACCAATTTTATTAAGTTTTCAGAGTATAAGTTTTATACTTCTGATAAGCATTTATTCTTTTTGATGCTATTTTGGTGGAATCAGTTTCTTAATTTCATGTTCAAATTGTTTATTGCAATTATATAGAAACATGATCTATTTTTGTGTGTTGATTCCACAAACTCACAGACCGCAGTTAGTTCTACCAGGTTTTCTGCAGATTCATTAGGCTTTTCTACATACAGGCCATTTAATTTTATGTATCAAATAAACTTTTATTTTGTGCTCCCTGTGCGCCAAGCATGGTTGTAAGTGCTCTCCCAATATGAACTCCTTTAATCCTCATTTTAATGCTCAGAGGCAGGGATTATTTTTATCCTCCTTTTCTAGGTGAGGAAACTATCTTCTACTCCTCTGAGATCAAGGCACAAGGGTGTGAAGGGAATTTCTATTTGCCCTTCCACTGGCTTATGAACCAGCTGCACCTGCCTTCTTCATTCCCTGCTCACTGGGCAGATCTACCACTCTGCCTGGGTACAGCTGCTCTGTGTGGGTTTTCTCCTCTGTACCTCAACTTCCCCTCTCTCTGTTGAAAGGTCTGCTTTGTGGTACTGTAGGATTTATCCTGCTCTGGGGAAACAAGTCCCTGCACAGGTGGGAACAGTTTTCCGGGAGTTAACCTCCTGATACATTTCTATCCAAGGTCAGCAATCAATATCCAAATCAGAGTCTCTAATACCAGAAAAAAGATACAGACAGCCCCCCCCCCCAAAGCACGCACACATACAGTTATGTGACTTTAATCAATTAAACACAATGGCTTGACCTGGTTGACCTTACAAGGGTGTGACTTACAATTTTTTTGTTGTCACGATGGTGTGACATGTGCTTCCCATTTTGAATTCTGATCCTTTCCTGGGCCAGCAATATGTTGTATGATGCTTTCCTGTGATGCTGAGCCAGGACAGTGATTCACAGCTCCCAGTCAGGAGGGCAAACAATCAACACTCACATGAGATGGCCAGCACTTTAATATATGATGAGCTTTCTGTTAGGGGATTTTATCCAACACTAGGCTAATGTGAGTGTTCTGAGTAAGGGTAAGGCCAACCAGGGCAAGCCATGGCGTTTAACTGGTTAAATGCAGTAAGTGCCTATGCAATTTAAATATTTCCAACTTGAGATGGGTCTATCATGACGTGACCCCAGTGTCATATACCAATGAGCACCTGTAATCAAACATCCATCTATTCAAATCTCCTAGGAACCTGGATCTCAGTCTCAAATGTGCCGTGGAGTCCTCTTGACACCTCAGGCAAGGTAACCTTTCTGATACTGGTGTAAACAAGGGACATCTATGCTCCATAGTAAATGATGCTTCCTTCTACACAGCCACAAGCCTGAGCCAGCTCAAGAGCTCAACATGAGGTGACAAGGCGGATCTCGCCCACCATCCCCATCAGTGTGGGTCAGATGGGCTGAGCTCCCTAGAAGTCCAGGATTCTTCTCATTTCCAGACATGTTTTATAGATTGCCTGACACTTAGTATCTCTATTTTATTTTCAGCTCATTTTTTTTGCATGTGAAAATAATCACCTTTCGGAAAGCAAATATCACCCTCTGACAGATGTGGCTACTTATTGCCCAAATGCAAGTCTACTCACCCACCCCAGGGGCACATCTGCAACTCAGTGCCTACCTTGCTTGAACACATCTCGTGGTCAAAATTAATAACTGCTGGGGGTGGTGGCTTACACCTGTAATCCCAGGTGGATCACAAGTTTGCAGCCACTCTTGGCAATTTAGGGCAGCCCTAAGCCACTTAGTGAAATGCTGTCTCAAAGTAAAAGAATTAATTAATTAATTTAAAAGGGCTGGGATGTGGCTCAGTGCCTGGTTCAAGCACCAGTGCAAGAAAAAAAAAATCAAGAAACAAAACCCCCTTTTTTCTAAGAGTCCCAGCCTACTAATAACAGTTCACATGCTAATAACTAAGAATGGCAGTAAATCAACAATGAGGTGACATGAAGTGCAATCTCCATGCAGTTTGTTCAGCAGATGGGAATGAACGGAGACTCTCAAACCACACGCCACTGCTGTGGCTGTGTTTGTGGTTTTGTGCTGGGTGGTACTCCCCTTCTCTTCCTTGAATCAACTTCTAAAAATCCACCATTCTGCTGTCTTTGAATCTCTCTCATTTTTCCTGATTTTTCTACACAGCAAATTCCTAGTTCATATTCAGCCCACTTCGCCAAATAAAAAAAAAAAAATCCTGAAGATTAATGGACTTTGAAGGATGTGTTACTTCCCCAGGACACATTGAAGTGCCTGATGTATGAACTGGACATTCTTCGGCCTTGGCTGCTCTAATTGCACACTATATAATAATCAATGTAACAGCATAATCACCTTCTCGCAGTATTTGTTCCAGTGGAGGGATCCTTCCCAACTCCTTAGTAGGAAAAAAGCTTAGTACAACTTTGTCTATTGAAGATCTACATGCCTTCATTAACATGCCCAAATTGCTCCAATAAGACAATCAGGCATAAGGATAAACTCTCTCTCCCTCTCTCTCCCCCATCCCCATGGTCTGGGGTATATTAACGAATCTGGACAATATATGGTCATACCATTTCACTGGTTAACTGCTAATCTTCAAGTGTGCTCAAACATCTTTCTTGCTATTAAATGCCAGGATGTGCACTATTTATTCACGTGAATTAATAAGGGTGTAGAAATTTATACACACGGATGTATATAAATAAAACTTAGGTGTCAAGTATGGTGGTTCACACCTGTAATCCCAGCAGCCTGGGAGGCTGAGGCAGGAGAATTGCAAATTCAAAACCAGTTTCAGCAAATGAGCAAGGCCCTAAGCAACTTAGCAAAACCTTGTCTCAAAAAATGAAAAGGGCTGGGGATATGGCTCAGTGGTTAAGTGCTCCTGGGTTGGGTTCAATACCTAGTACTAATCCACAAAAAAAGAAAAGGCTTATGCGGATGGAGGAAGAATAAATCACCTGTTTCTAGCTCACTTTTAAGAATATCACCTGTATTTCACACTGGTATGTGAACAGAGCATAGTAATGATAGTAAAAAATCTCAGTTCCTCCTGAGCCCTGTTTCTATCTCCCAAGTGTTAGCTGGGTAGCCTCAGTCAGGTGGCTTAACATCTCCGAACCTGCTTATTGGTCTTTAAAGTGCGGGGAGTCACCTGATCCCGATAGGCCACATTAATAATGTGGTTTGCAACTGCCTGGAATGTAGCCCGATGCTTTCCAAAGAGCTTTATTGTGTGCTGTTTCAGTTTATATCACAACTCTGAGATGAATAGAGCAGCCATTATTGTTTCTGTTTTATAGATGAAGGTACAGAAGCACTCAGTAAGGAAAAGGCCCAAAGTGACACAGCAAATAAATGGCTCTTATGGATGTCATATCCCCTGACTGGCAGCACAAAGCCCTTTTCACTACACTGGGATGCATGGCATGCAAAATCCACCAGCACATTTCCCCTTCTGGAGAAAAGAAGGTATCTAATTTCTTTCTAGCAAAAGCAAAAGTATCTGTTAACCATCAGCAAGGACTGGTGAAAGTGCACCCCTGAATGTCAAGAGTTTACAGTTTCAGCCAGGGGCGGTGGTACTGGCCTGTAATCCCAGCAGCTCTGGAGGCTGAAGCAGGAGAATCATGAGTTCAAAGCCAGCCTCAGCAAAAGCGAGGCACTCCACAGCTCAGTAAGATCCTGTCTCTAAATAAAATACAAAGCAGAGCTGAGGATGTGGCTCCATGGTTGAGTGCCCCTGAGTTCAATCCCTAGTAGCCCTCCCCCCCCTAAAAATAAAGAGCTTACAGTTTCCAAAAGAACTAAGTATAAGACATAAAGTAGTAAAAGACACAGAGAAGAAGGTGGCTAGGAGCATGGAGATGCAGAGTGCCCACAGGAGCCCAAAGAAAGGGGAGTCTGGGTCTGTTTGAGGTACCAGGAAAGGACTGGGAGACAAGGACTTTGGGATGGTCCTCAAAAAGGAAGTGTGGCTTTGAGGGGCCAGCCTTCATGTCAAGGTGAGTATCTCTGCCAGGGGAGAGAGACATCAGTGAGGCACCTGTGGCCAGAACCCAAGGTACAGGACCTGAAGTGGCAGAAGACAGAGTGGAGAGACAGAAGACAGCCACTCAGAGGACAGCTCTGGCCACAGTGTTATTTATGCAGTGTGCATGTGCCACCCACCATGCCCGTCTTGGGCCTGGTGCAAGCGGGGTCCATATAAGTCACATGAATTCATTTGCAGAACATATGAAGAGGGGATCTTGAATAAAAATCATTTTAATTGCAGTAATTTGTGAAGATTACATAGGCAGGAGTGACAGAAGAGGGCTTTAGATCCATGTCACCTCTCACCTAAGCTAGGTTGCTTCCACATTGTGTGACACAAACACCATGCTCAACCTCCTGAGCCTCAGCTTTCTCATCCTCAAAATAGGACTCAGTGTTGGCACTTTCTGATTCTCATGTGATTGCATGAGTGTAATGTGCTCTGAACACCTCCTGGTACATTGAGAAAATTAGAAATGTCCATCAGACCATCACAATGACTCTGACTCCCACTGCATATACCTCATTCAGGGTGACATCCCAGGATTGTGACATAGCTTACTGAGCTCAGAGACCTGGGTCAGAAGAGAATAGCGAAGCTAGGGTGGGGGAGTGGACTGAGCATTTGGAATAAGCAGCCAGCTCCCCTAGACTAGCTAGGAGGAGGCAATGGAAGGAGGAGAAAGGTCTCAGGTCTTTAAATTTTCCTACTCCAGGAGAACTGTGTGTATCTCATGCATTGATTCTCGTGCAAAGGAAAGTCAGAAGTGCGTGTGTTCGGGGCAGAAAGCACCAATATATACTATTCTGTTTCTGCAATCCTGGAAAAACTGGTACAAGAATCCAAAGGCCATATGCTGAAAATGGTTTATATTTTAATTCTAACTTGTTGGTGTTTACTCTGTTGCTCCCATAGGAAGACAAAAGGTTTTGTCCTTGTCTGTCACTTGACAAGGCAAAACTAACTCTCCCTGGTCCAGCAATACTTGTGCTTTCTGTGTGTCAGCCTCAAGGAACGCTATAGGCCTTATAAAACTACTGGGTTTTTTCCACCTGCCATTTGTATTTTTATTAGCCATTCACACTGACAACGCCTGGGGAGGCCAGAGCTGAGACAGGGTCAGCTCCCTGCTAAGGACACAGGGACTCATCAAAGCAGGGCTCCTGCCTCAGCTCACAAGGCACTATGCCTCCCTCTGGTGGCCTCACAGTTTTATGCACGTTGTGTGAAGAGACTGTCAGGATGACATATTGTAAGAAAAACCACTCCAGTTGTTCTTTGTGAAACAACATTCGACACAGGAAGAAATCCAATAAGCAAACGGTTCTGTCTGCTTTGTTGCTTTTGCTTCTGAAGTAACTTAAAATGATTTGAAAGGTCATTGTTTCTTTCTCAGATGATCTACCACTGAGATTAAAGGGCAGGGTTGACATTATTTCAAGGCCTTGTAAAGGCTGATGTGGATCATATCAATCAGGTTATAATCATGAATTCTTATACATGTGTGTTTTATGTTGAATCAAAGAGACACACACTGTGCTCAGTCCTGGTATTTGCCCTAGGTGAAGCACTATTTGCAACCTTCCATCTGTCACCTCATTTAATGTCCCGGAGCTCTATATGACATGGAAGCTACTGTTGTTCCCATTTCACTGGCAGGCTGAGTGATGTCCCATGCCACACAGTAAGCCTGAAGTCAAGCACAGACCATCATCCGTAGGGGCTCTGCATAATCACCTTGAATGTCTGACAAGGACACAAAGTGTACAGTATAACTCAGAGCTGAGTGGAAGAGTGCTGATTTATGTGAGTTCATCGGAGCTGATGATGGGCATGGTGGTTCCATCCACAAAATTTCAGGATTAGGTTGTGCTGAAGCAAATCCGAACTCTCTAGAACTCAAGGTATTGCAGACAGAAGGAGTTCAAGAACTTTAAGATTAATTAGAAATGGTTGCACAATCCATAGAGCCGAGTCTTATGTACAATCTATCTAATCTTCAAAGTATTTATCACCCCACATCTATTCAATGGCACCTCTGACTTTCACAGGTCTGGCTGACATAGGTGACTCCACGCTTGTCAGAGGTGATTCAGCAACAGATTGAAGGGGGCTAAATTACTGAGGATTTGTTGTACCTGTTCATTCTTTAATATCCTATTGGGTTGGGGACTTGTATATTGATGTGATCTGGATGTCTGTGTCCCCCCATACTGAAGTACTCAGTACTGAGAGGTGGGGCTGTTCAGTAGGGATTAGCTCATGGAGGTAGAGTCCTCAAGATTGGGCTCAGTGTGCTTACCAAAAATGTCCAAGAGAGTGCCTGACCCCTTCTACCATGAAAGAATCTGGAGAGCAGATATGCTCTGTAATCCAGAAAGCAGAACCTCACCATTCTTTGGGACTGCAGCACCTTGATCCTGAACTTCCAGACTATAGACCTAGAGACCATAGAACAGTAGATCTCACAGTGTCATGCCAGGATCAGCAAACAGGTGAGAGATGTAAAATCTGCCTCACCCCCTGGCTAGGGCTCATGTGTGAGTGAACAAGTCCCCAAGGTGATTCTGGTGCAGAGAAAGCTTGGGAGCTACAGCCCTGGAGACAGGAGCACCAGGCTGAGTGACAGCCCTCCGTGAGGATGGGATCTCCATGACCTCAGGGACAACTGAGGACCACACTGGAGGAGACACTGAGCTCCAGCAGGAGAAAGGCCTGTCTAAACAGCAGGGCTGGGCGCAGAGCCGCCCTGGCTGCACCAACCTTAGCTCATCTTTGCTGTGCTCTGAAGTTCTGTGCTCTTGAGGTTTTCTCCCCCTACCCTACTCGTCAATCACATTTGCCCCTTCTTGTTGGTAAGGAGTGCCACTCTGAGGTTATCCTTTGACTCATTATTCTTTCTATAGTCTCCCCCTTGGAGACTATAGAAACCTACCTACCAGCCACAATCACCACTGCAGAGAGATGAAGGTACAAACTTTAGGTTAACTCCTCAGCCCTGAGGAAGTCTCCAACTGTTATGGTTTGGATGTGAGGTGTCTCCCAAAACCTAAGGTAATAGGATTAACTAAGTGGTAACTGAAGACAAGTAGGGTGTAGCTGGAGAAGGTGGGTCATTGGGGTGTGGCTTTGGGGTATATAATTGTATCTGGCAAGTGGAGTCTCTCTCTGCTTCGTGATCATTGTGCGAGCTGCTTCCCTCTGCCACACTCTTTTGCATGCTCTGTCTCACCTCAAGCCCCAAGGAATGGAGCCTGCTGTCTGTGGACTGAGACCTCTGAAACCATGAATCTCTAAATAAACTTCACCTCCTCTCCGATTGTTTTGGTCGAGTCTTTTAGTTGCAGCATCAAAAAAGCTGACTAAAACACTAATCTTATTTTCCTGCTGACATTTATGCTATAATTCTGTATTTTTTAGTTTAATTTAGTGACTGCTGGTTATTCCCAAATACCTGCTTGCCCCTCCTTCCCTGTACAAGGAGACCCTATTTATAGCTGGATACCTGGCTACTCAGAGTAAGTCCTACATTTTGTAGCCTCTCTTGCAGATTGGTGTGACTGGACTGAGTTCAGGCCAGTGGGATGCAGGTAAAGTGGCAGCTTCCCAGAACCATCCTTAAAAGGGAGCTTGTGCTACCCTTGGCCCCAATTTTTCAGCTTTTTCTTCCTGTTGGCAAGAATGCAGCTGGATCTGGAGCAACAGTTTGGGGCTGTGAGGTGACTATGGGAATGGAGGTTGAATATAGTGGGGTAAGCAGAGGGAGAGAGGCTGGGTCTCTTTGTCCTGGACTGTCTCTGTCCCACTCTATGTTACCGAGTTCTCAGATATGTTTCTGCTGTGTGCAGAGCACCAGAACCTCCCAGGAGATCCAGCGATGAGCAGGATAGACATGGAGCCAGCCCTGAATTTACTCCCAGCAAGGAAGATCTCCATCATGTCACAGGCATGACGATTGTGATGTGGTGAATGTCACCAAAGAAACACAGTGCTGCTCTGTCCCTAGCCGTCATGCTGGTGGTGGTCTCAGGACTGTCATTCTGAGGCGGTTGTGCATGCAACAGGGGAGAGAGGGAATGAGTGAAAGTCCAGCATCTCCACATCTTGATGTGGATGAAGGAAGAGGTATAACAAAGGACAGGTCAAATAAACAATGACATGTTATGAGAACCCATGGCTTCAGGAAAGGGCCAGATCAAGGACAGGGTTTAAACACATGAGCCTAAATACCTCCATATCTGTGATGGAGAGGAAGCAATCCATTTACTAGGATCTAATCAGGATGACTCAAAAGCCAACATGAATATGCTCCCATGGGGGCAGAGATGGGACATTTGAACTTCAGAAAGGATAATTCAAATGAGCAAAACCCATAAAGTATGTTCACACCCATGAGTTCACATTGATATTAAGTAAAAACTAATAGGTCATCTTTAAAGAATGATAGATATGCTGGTTAGCTTTTCATTGTTATGACAAAATACCTGAGAATATCAAGTTATAATGAAGAAAGTTTTATTTTGACTCACAGTTTCAGAGGTTTGAACCATGGCTCTTTTGTCTGGGGGACTTCAGTGAGTTAGCACATTGTGGCAGGAAGTGCATGGTGCAGCCACACTGCTCACTCTAAGGTAGCCAAGAAGCAAAGGAAGATGAAGGAAGTGGCTGGAGCCCTAATATTCCCATCAGGGACACACCCCAAAAACTTAACTGTGACAGGGTGACATATTTGACTCCATGGAAATGTTATAGGACAGGCTATATGGGTTATGACTAAACAGACTCCATTTTACCCAGAGACTTCATGTTACCTAGGAAATGCTTCTCCCATGGGAACACCCTGCCTCCTTACCATCATCAGTTGCTTAGCATGACATGATTGGCAACACAAAATGGCAATTCTTATACAATGAAAAATTGTTCTCTTTTTGATTCCAATTTTCCTAAACAATGTACCATGTAAACAGTGATGTCAACAGTGATGGTCTAGATGTTAGTAACCATTCTTTAATTTTGCTCCTAAATCAGGTCATTTTGACCTGACTTCCCCTTCAGGTCAGGTCACTTCCCCTTCTGCTTGTGATTTTAGATCACATGATGTTAGTTTACGGTTTTGAGTCATAGCAACAGATACTTATGATTTATGGACTGACTTACGGTATAAAAACCCCTTCAACTCTATGCTCAGGGCTCTTCTCCCAATAGCCATTTTTGGGGGCATTATGTGAGATAGTCAGCCGGCTGGCTAATAAAGACTGTCAAATCTGGACTTCTCAGTGGTGATCAGTCTGTTCTTAAGTTGCTCCCCACAACACTAACTTCCTTTCACTAGGCCACACCTATTAAAGATTCCACCACTTTCCAAAAGCACCATCAGTGGGGACCAAGTCATCAGCACATGACACTTTGTGGGACATCCAAACTCTAACAATAGAGAACTGGTTCCTTGTGTTGAGAACTAATTTGATATATCCAGGATACTTATTGGGAAATCAAAGAGGAGATGTGGGAAACCATCACTTTATTCAATTGTTCCAATTAATACATAAAAGGAAACAATGGAATGGGAATAGCACTATTTTGCATGCCCCAATGAATTAACTGATCCAGAATTAGTACCAGAGCATCGACAGATGCTAACATCAAAAAAAGGAGACGACAGGGCATTACATAGTTTCTGATGAGAGAAAACACCATGCACAACATTGCCAAAGTGATTGAACCTGGGGCTAACCCAGTTTCTGGATACTCCTGCCAGTTTGCAGAAACACAGCTGACAGCAAACCACGTGGAGCTTTATCATGAGTACTAAATCATTGAAATCCAGACAGCGAGAGACTCTGCGTCAGTCAACCTGGCACTTCAAGAATTAATCTGTAAGGAGAAGAAAGGGATAGAGCAGGAACTGTGGAGCAGAAGAGACTAGATGATATATCAGAGCTTTTTTAAAACTGGGAGAGAGGCAAATCAAAAACAGTGTCTCATGATGCACTGGGGCTGCTAGAACTTTTTTTTTTTTTATAGGTCTGATTTATTTGTGTTACTCCTAAAAATTCTTATTTTTGACTGGACTCAGAAGCTGGAGGAGAGGACAGCCAGTGTCTCCCAGCAATCTGTTCCTGGCCTTCCTCTTTGGCTCCTTTCATTCTCTTGGACAAAAGTGTGGCACGTCCTGCAGCCTCTTCCTTGTTCCTCTTAGCATGCTATTTCTTCAGAGCAATATGCTGTGCTGGTTTGGCAGGACACATGGAATAAGAAGACACTGAATCTTCTGTGCTTTGGTCCTGGGCTTCTTACCTTCCTCGTTTAAGGGTCTTCTGACAACGTATTGGCAGACTTCATCTTCTTTAGGGAGATTGAAGTTTACAGATTCCACTAGCTCTTCGGGGTCCCAGGTGATGAGACAGAGTGGTATCTGTAAGTCCAGGAACATCCTTCTCTCTCTCTCTCTCTTTTTTTTTTTTTTACAATAACCAAGTTGAGAACACTCAGATTGGCGTCCACAATGCAACCCCAAGCAGATTTGCACTCTCTTTCTCTGGTTCGCCTTGGTCTGTGACAGGAATGCCCCTTACCAGTAGCAGGTAAACCCACCACAGCTCAAGACACCCTGGTCCAGGGGGAAGCCTTGCCTGCTGTTCCCACCACTGATTCAGACCACAAGACCTATCCACTCTTCACCCAGAGCATCAGCAGCAACTTCTGTGCCAGATGCTTCTCGTAAAAAGCATTTTACGAGAAGTTTGCATTCATCATCTGCTTCAATGAGTTTCTGGCAGCCAATGGCGGGAAAGGAGATACCCACCTTCACCTGGGTGCCTAGAACTGTTTTTTAAAACACAGAGAGTGGTTCTTCTGAACCAGAATAATGGCACTTTCCCAAAAAAGGAAGAACAGTACTGAGAGATCAGGGGCAGCGGTGCAGGTGACTTCCCAGGCACGATGGCCATGTTCCTGCTCCTGACATCAGCTTCCTGCCCTTGGATCATTCATTAGTCCTTATGTTCATTCTGTGTGTTTTTCTGTGCCTGCTTTATTTTACATAACCCATGCAAAATTCTCAAATTCATCGTACAACCCTCCCCCAACCCCAAGCATGCAACCAATTC